>LOJH01022613.1:1730-13830 GCA_001685095.1 Ellobius talpinus
GCCCCAAGAATGCCCCCTTTATTGTGTCCAGGGGCAGCTTATATAGAGATCCTTAACTAATAGCCACGGCCCAGCCAAAGGCACCAGAAACCACTTCTCCTGCCATCAGGAACTCCTGAGGGTCTGTGCTCAGAGCAGCTGTAGGCACTCAGATCCAGGAGAAAACGAGTTGTTTACAAGAAATTCAGGATCTGGGGGTTCACAGCTCCCAACAGGTTTGTGTCCCTTTGTCTTTAAGAAACACTAAAGCTGAGTTCTGTCAGAAGCCGAACTGTTTCTCCATCTTCAAGGACTTAACTTACCCAAGCTGGATGAACAAGGATGGCCAGAAGTCCCTCTGTGCTGGGGTAATGGTCTCAGCATCAGAAGTGAAACCCGTGGTTTTTCTGAGCCTGTGTTCCCTGGCTTTAAAATAGAGCTGATATCCTGCTGACCACCCCACCACCTGACCCTCAGAAGCAATAGAACACATTTGCTTGAAGTAGGTTACATGGCATCTTGTTTCTGATTAGGAAGGTTTCTCCTTAAAGGCAATAGGATAAAAACCATTTCCATTCTGTTTCCCTTCCCATTGTGTTTGGGAATCCAATCCTTCTTATCATCTACCCTTGTTATTTTAAATCTGTGCATGATTTTAAAATGAGCCAGATGGCTAGTACTAACATATATTTCAAAATCACTAAGATAATAGTTTTAGTTTTTCCATCACAGCAGAAAAGCATGTGAGGTGATAGATATGTTAATTATCTTGACTTAAGCATTCTGTAAGGTGCACATGTGTGAAACATCACATTATACACTATAGATCTTTGTAATTCATCTGTCAATTGAAGCGTGAGTCAGGCTCTTACCATCCCAGAAACTTCAAGCTTCCCAGCTGTGGGACTTGGGGGCCCAACAGAATGAGATTTTGGCAGCTGCACCTCAAAAAGCAGGGCCCAGTGCCAGGAAAGGTATTAAAGTCCTCAGTGTTCTCCCCCCACCTGCTCTGTATGTCCCTTCTCTCTTCTCCTCCCCATCATCCCCAAATCCTCTGCCTTCTTCCCTTCCTCTCATTTTCCATCTCTGTGTCTTGCATTTTCCTATTCAAACAGCGCAGGTTCTCCCAAGCCCCCCGAGGCCTCTCCTCAGAACAGGAGAGCACACTCGAGCTGCTCTTCTGCTTCCTTGAGCCAGGACAGGTGCATGGCACACGCCCCTGCCCTGCAGTTCTGATGTATTTGTAGCTGCATCTAGGCAGGGCAGAGTCTGTCTCCACTGTTACCCAGCAAGCACACAGGGTGGCATTACCCTGAGATAGCAGACCTTGCTTTTGTGTCTACCGAGTCCATACTAAGAACAGCTGCTGTGGGACATAGTGTGGGAGGCTGAGCAGGACAGACAGAAGACAGAATGTGAAATCAAAGTGTCACCAAGAACCAGGTGAATGTGTGAGCCAAGTCTCAAGCCTCTCCCTCTGTACACACAGCCATAGAGTAGATGATTAACATTTGAAGATGGCAGCCACAGACAAGACAGAGGGCCCTGGGCAACTGTGCTTGTCACAATCCTGTGAGCTGACTCTGTTGTTAATCAATCTATCCCATAAGCATGTCTGCTTCCATGTTCATTTGCCTAAGGTAAGGTTACTCCTTCCAGTGACTATGCAGAAATCAGATAGTTGATAATACATTGAGGACATGAAAAGACATGTGTGTTGATATAAGAAGTTATAAAGGTTCAAGAAAGGATTTGGTGGCAGAAGTTTGGTGACAAACACCTACATGGATTGCCCCAGAGCCAAAACATGTCTCTCCTCCACCTGATAAACGCTAGACCTACACCAATGAGCTAACTGAAGATCTTGGCCCATAATACCTGGTGATGGCTAATCTTCACTGTCGACTTGACTGGATTTAAAATCACCATGGAAACACATTTCTGGGTGTGTCTATGGAGTCATTTCCAGGAAGGTTTAAGGGAGTTCAAAGCCTGTCGTCCCAGACTTAGGGCTGGGACACCTGGAGAGTGACCCTGCAGATACTTTTCAATCTCCATCAGCCTCGGTTTTTCACAAATAACACTGAGATCATAAAAATGGAAAACCTGGAAGAATGTTGGTAGGTGATGCAGGCAAACTCTCAGTAGAGGCCCCAGCTTGATGGAGGTGTGTGTATGTGTTGTCTCGTTATAGGCAGACAATGGGAAGGAAGGCTAGGGCCATGTGAAGGGTGTGGATTCAGGGGTGAGGTGTTCTTCCAGTCAACTCATGGAGGACATGGATTCCTTCTGTGACACCAACGTCCTCTCTGGGGCTGTCATAAGAACCACTCCCCTCCTGACAGCAGGATTTCTCTTGATCTGACCCATCTGGTCTGCCTGTGTATGTATGTACATCAAGAGATCAAGTCCTCTTTTCCAGATGCCAAAAATTAATAGAACACTGCTTCTGCTTAGGCCCAGGTTTCTGGTGACATGTGAGTGAGGACATTTGCAGAAACTTGAGGCTTGGTTTGTAAATTTGAATGGTGACAAGTAATCCCATGGCTCTGCCACTTTTATTGAGAAATACAGAACTCTTCAAAAGTTGCTACCACAGCCGGGCACCACAAACCAACCCTGCAACCGTGAAAGCAGGGCCATAGGAGAATGGGCTTCTCTGGAACTCCCTGCTCCTACGGGAACCGAAAGAACCAGTCTAGAATAAGCCCAAATAAAGATACCAATAAAAACTTGCATTCAGCAGAAGGTGGTGGCACACACCTTTAATTCCAGCACTCAGGAGGCAGAGGCAGGCGGATCTCTGAGTTTGAGGTCAGCCTGGTCTACAGAGCGAGTTCCAGGACAGCCAGGGCTATACAGAGAAACCATCTCAGGAAAGAAACAAAACAGGCATGTCACCTTTGTTTCTAACTATCCTTTTATTGTTTTAAACACCTTCTGGGGGTTGGAGGGGTTACCTTCTTCTAAGAGAAGTGGGAATCCCTTTACTTTAACTAAAATTTAAAAATTAATTCACAGATGATATGGAGAACCCTTCGTTAATGGCTCATTACACAAGTCTGGATTCCTCTGAGTTCCTGTTAAATTCAATTAACTTCAGGGAGAAGGCCTGTGGAACCACATCTGTGGCCACAGTTGGAAACTGGATTACATAAAAAGATAGCCCTGGCTTTACTCTGTGTACTTTTTTAATTCTTCACACCTGTCTCAACCATTAGAGGTGAAAACACAAACAACTTCTTACTGCTGAGCATACATTAGCAGTTGGATCACCCTAATCAAACTGACAAGACCTGGATGGCATTTAAAATATCCCACCAGGGACTGGGGAGCTGGCTCAGTGAGTCCTAGCTACACAAACATAGGGATTGGGGTTTGGGTCCCAGGACCCACGTAAAATCTGGGTGTGCACCTGCAGCCTCAGTGCTCAGAGTTAGAAAACAGCAGATTGCAGAGTCTCTGCCTAGCCAGTCTAGCTCAGAGAAGTTTCAGGACGATTCCCTTGCTCTACCTTGTTTATTCATCCTCATAAATTTACTGCTCACTAGGAGCAGACTAGAGGAATGGGTGGATTGGTGTAGACAAGCTCTTGACAGTTCTCTGTCCATCATCCAAGAGACCGATAGCCAAGGGCATGTCACACACTGGTACACTTGTCACCAGGTACAAGAAGTCAAGAGGTCTTTCTTCTGCTCCCCTCAACATAACGTAGCCCAGGATTTTAAGCTCTTGGGGAAAGAGCCACCAAACTCCCATAAGTCAAGGCATCCGTCTCATCCAAACCCTTTGATCCATGTACTGATTCCAGGCATCTTCCCACCACCTTTGTTCTTACTCTGAGGCTCAACATGGATTGGCCTCCATTTCCTAAGCTTATGGTGGCAATTACTTTGTACCCATGATTCCAAAATATGCTTAATTTTGATATAAGACCTAACAAAAAAGAATATTGACTTTCAAATAGTCTGGGTGTTCCTGTCACCCACTTTCCTTTGACCTCAAGAGACTCAGTGTCTTAAAACCCAAGTGTCAGATGTTGGTGAGAACCCAGGTCTTGTTCTCCAGCTCTCCAGAGGACTTCCACATGTCACCATGGGGTGGACATCCCATGGCAAAGGAGTCCCTCCTGTTCTTGCCATAGCTGCAGCCACTACTGTTTCAAGTCACAGCACATCTTCAATTCTTTGGGGCCATTCTCATGACTCTCTGGAGTTGGACTGTGTTGACTCCCACCCATGCCCTCTATATATCATTGACTCAGCAGTGTGCCTGCTTTGGGGGAAAAGCACCCTGGTTAGGTAGAGGTTTATAATCTTAATTCTGGGTCTAAAGAATAGCCCAATGTGTCTTATCTGCAGCCATGATCTATGGGACACGGTAACACAGCCCAGGAGTCCAGCTTCCAGGACGGCATCCAGGGTAGCAAAATGAATGCCTACTGAGTAGTTGAATCTTAGCAAAAACTCTTCTCTATCCGAGGACTAGACTTTTCCGTCTGAGGGGTAAGTAAGTAAACACATGCTTTCTGGTGGTAACTGTCTCTCTTCATCTTAAAAAAATCTCTCTCTGAAAATCTCTTGTAACATGAGGGCCAGCTGTGGGGATTTCCATCCCACCCAGTACCCCACAGCCGGTAAGCCCCAAAGAAAATCACACAGAGGCCTCCATAAGATTATAAACTGATTGGCCCACTAGCTCAGGCTTCTTATTACCTCTTATCGCTTATATTAACCCATTGTTTTTATATATGCTAGCCAAATGGCTCAGTACCTTTTCTAGCTGGCCAGCTCACATGTTGCTTCTTCAGTGGTCTGGGCTGGACCGTGAGGAATGGGCTTCCTCCTTCCCAGCATTCTCCTGTTCTACTTCCTNAGCGTTTATTTAAAACATGATTGACAGAATACAGACAATTCTCCTGCACCAATCTCTGTCTCCACACAGCTACATCTCTTTACATACAGCTACATATCTCACTTTACATACATCTCCATGCATAGCTACATCTATTTTCACAAGTTACATTCTCCACACACAGCTACACATACACATACCTCCATATGTCTTTTTCTTTACATAGCCAGGTCTCTCCACACACATTCTCCACACAACCATATACTTCTTGGACATAGCTATACATCTCATGCACACAGCTCTCGTACCAGACAGCCACCTCTCTTTCTACACATACATCTCTCCTGCATACAAGTCTGTCTTCTACACAGCTGCATCTTCACTACCTCTCTACCTACTCAGTTACATCTCTTCACACTTCTCTCTCTCTCTCTGCACATTCAGCTATATCTCCCTTTTAGCACACACACATGCACACATACATGCATGCACACACATGCACACACAAACCCACACTTCTCTCACGTTTCTCCTTTTACAGCAAATCCACTGGACAAATGTGAATCACATATTCAGGGTCACATAGCTTGTCTTGAGTAAACAATAAGAAACAGTGTGGCACAATTAATAAAAAAAACCCAGAGACAGATATTGGGGTTCAAACTGAAGACCAGAAAAGCAAAGCAGCCAGTCACTGGCTCTGACTACTACCTAAGTCCAAAATGGCAATCCTGCCTCCATGAATCCTCAGAATGAGGCTATGTCTGAAAGCTGTCTCCTCCCATCTTATACTCCTCTCTAGGGCTGGGATTAAAGGTGTGTACTACCACCACCTGGTTTCTATGGCAAACTAGTATAGTTACTGAGGTTAAAGGTGTGTCACCACTGCCTGGTCTGTAAGGCTTGCCAGTGGAGCTATTTTACTCTCTGCTCTTCAGGCAAGCTTTATTTATTAAAATACAAATGAGATATCACTACAAAACAGAGCCTTACTGATAACACAGTTCCTTTCAGGCTAGGGAGGTCATGCTGACTGGCTAGTAAGTAACGCTTGGCCATGCATGTAGCTCTGAGTGGTCAGAGTGCCCAGACAGAAAGTGACATTGAAATTCAGGACTTAAACAATAAACAGTTAGTTGGCTGAACCTCGAGGTTAGGACTATGTGCAGAAAGTCCATGGCTACAAAAGTTATGTCTATCGAAGTTGCTTCGTGCCTGACTTTGAATCAGCAATAAGCACCTGGGAATTTTCTCCTTGTGTATTTGTCTCTAGGGATAATCAGTTTACTTTGGATTTATTCTGAAGTTTAAAATTAGCTGTCTCTGTGACTAAAGATACTATTATTTTCTGAATAATGAAAAATATCTTAGTATTATTTTTATTCATCAGAATTACACAATTAAGCAGGAATCATCTTCCTGATCATCCACAGCTATATGTGTGCCCAGTAGGTGGAATATTTTCTTGAGATGAACACATGAGCAGTGGGAAAAAATACCCATAGCTATTTTCAGTAGCACATGAGAAAAATTGCAGACAGATAAAAACAGTTATCTACAGCCAGTGACCCCGCAGCCTTACCAAGTGGGGTTCCCCATCAGCGAGTTGTTCACCTGATAGGGTGACCTGATGAACACTAGTTGTCACCTGCTGTATACTCTGCATGGTCTCTGGCAAAGAGCCTCTGGACGATGGCAGGCAGAAAAGTGGATTTCATTAACCTCAAAAAAACTTTTGTTGCCAAATTCATTATTTTTTTCTCTAATGGTAGATCTGTAGGTCTAGAGAACTATGAGGAGTCTCAGCAAAGGTCAGGTGACCTACAAAGTCTCTCTAGAGAGCAAGTGTGCCAGCCTGGGCTCTAGAACATCCTTGGTACAGGAAGAGAACCTTGATGCTGCCACTAGCTCACACTGGGATTCTCAGATGTGCATGCTGACTCCAGAAGGAAAGCCCTGTTCCACATCTCCTGCTACACAAACCTCTGTTTGTAGCTGAGCAGCGGCAGCATCTGGAAGGCTGTTGGAAGCACAGATTCTTATATTCCTATCTAGAACCTTCTGGCTCTGCCCTAGGGCCCAAAGGCTGTGGGGATATTGCAGAGAACCTTAGCTGAACTTCCTTAACTAGAGTGGGTGGTGACACCAAAGACCCAAGAGTGGACACTGCTTCTGAGTTTCCTGTCTTCACATTTGCTTCTTACAGTGTAGTTATGAGCTGATTTTTCTATCTACAGAGAACAAGGGGGCTTGGGCTGGCAACCAGCGCAGCTGATGGGAACTGTCGGGGGCTGGCTTTCCTCAAGTCAATAATTATATCAGAAAAGACTTGGTTGAAAGCATGTAAGCTTTGCTTTTTAAAAGAAAAAGAAAATCTTGTTCTTGAAGTCTTAGTGACATGTTTATCTGCTGAAAAAGCACACAGAGCAAATGATGTCTAGATTTTTTTATTTTGATGTTCAGGGCTGGAAAGATGGTCTAGTGGATAAAGCCCTTCCCCCACAAGGGTGAGGACTAGAGTTAAGCTCTCAGAACTCATGTACGTGTGGGGGCAGGGAGACTTTTTGTACTCCTTACACTGGGGTCAGACCCTGGCTCCCCAGGGCAAGCTGGCTAGTCAGACTGACTGGCACTGGTGAGCCCAGGGCTCAACAGAGACCCTGTTTCAATAAATACAGCAAAGAGTGATTGAGGAAGACACCCAACATCGACTCAGGCCTCCCCCACATGCACACAGCATGCGCATACACCACACACATACGAACATGAGTACACACGTGCACACCACACACACATTTTTTTCCATGACTTTTCTAAAAGAAGGTTAAAGACAGGTTTCCCACCTGCTGAGCTAACAAAGAAGAGTTCAACATAGGATTCAGTGCAGGGCACAATCTGTCTCTTTCACCCAAGGGTGAGGCCAGCGTCAATGTTTAAGGCTGGCACAGGGACCTATGAGCCATCAAGGAAAATCGGCTCGTATTCCTTGTGCACGAGGGTGAGCTGACCTCTCCTCTCCCTGTGGGTCTGTCTTAGGGGTTTCAGTTTTTCTAATTAACTATTAACGAGGCGACTGTAATTTATTGAATAGGGCGAGGTAAGCTAGCTGGGCCTGGAGTTGAGTTATGTTTCCTGAGGGAGGAGAACAGTTTGGGAATAAATCACACCCCCTTTAATTAGTAGCTTTGGCCTGCTTGAAATGACAGCGCAAAAAAATGGCAAAGGAGCCAGCAGTTCAGTCAGAACCCAGCCCGGGCCTCATGTGCTGCTCACTGAGAGATTTATACAGCTGGGGATGAGTGTCAGGAGATCTGCCTAATGACAAGAGGGCCGCTGTGACATGTTCTCACTCTTCTACGCCTCTGGACAAAAGCATAGGGGCAGAATCTTTGCTTTTTCAAATGAGTGTTGCGTTCAAGATGAAAAAAGCCAGAGAACACTGGAAGTGAGCCGCCATTATCACATCTTCTGATCCGTTAGCTTTTCTCCTTTATCCCATTATTTTTTCCTGCCCACCCTCTGTTTGACCTATGTGCTCTGAGCTAAGTGGATAGTGCTTGGTATGTGCTCAGCATGTGGGCATGCAATCGGTGCCGGTGCTGGTCATCCTTTATTGGGTGCTGACTATCACGTATAGGATGCTGGGCTACCAGTCATGAAGATGAGCCTCTGAGTTGGTAGACAATGTTGGAGAAGTATCTCTGGGATTTCAGGAGTAAATATACTGAACCAATTATAGAGACACTTTGCTTTTCTTAGCATGAGTTAGACTCATTGAAACAACCCTTTCAGAACACAGATTATAGTCAAAACTTCAGCCACAGCCTCCCACACCGTAAACCACACAAGCAAAATGCTCATTCCACTGTTCTGGTGCTTCTGGGGTCTTGAAGCTGGCATTGCATCGTCCGGTGTCAGGGCCACTGTCTGGGGCCCACCTCTCTTTTCATGCGGAAATCACAGCAGCAGGGTGGACCTGAAGCTCGATTATCTAAATCTGAATGACCTCGACACTCACAGATTACACTTTCTTGAACACGTGTGAGATTTTAATGCCAAATAAATCCGGCCTCTTCCATTCTAACATTCTAGTCTCTTGAACTTTCCTTCTGAACTCCCAGTCTTAGCAGGATGCCCAGAAGGGGTGGGGCATCGCCTGCAGTTTTCAGGCTGGTGGTGGGGGTTTTATCAACCACCACTGTCTCCTTCCTGCCACCTCGTCTGAAGGCTTTTGTGAAGGGCAGTCTAGAGGTGTCCACTCAGGGCTCTATCTCCCGCTGGGCGAATGCTGCACCCCCAGCCCATCCCAGCTTCAGAACTCGGAGGAAAGAGAATACCAAAACTGTTCCTGGGGCGCATGGGCTCCTTTAACAGACCCGGCCTCACTCCCTACCCTGTTCATTTCATTAACAACAACAACAAAGCACGGGCTCTCGGAAGCCTGTTTCTGCCTCTGTCGCTCCTGTTTTCTCTTTATTTTGTTTCTACCCACTTGGTCAGCAAATATTTTCGCAATTAAACCTGATCTTTCGGTCCCTTTCCCATGCCTCAGTGTGGGAGAGAGAACTGGTCCTCCCAGGGATTAGTGTCTTCTCTTGTCCCCCTGATGAAAACTGTCCTGGCCCACCTGCTGCTGCCGGGGAGGCAGAGGCAGATTAAGCAGAGGCTGGGCCCCAGGGGTGAGCAGAGGGGAGGGCTCCAGTGAGGAAGAACAGACCACTAATAAACTGCACAGTCATTACCCTTTATGCATACTGCTCCTAATAGGTGTTGCAGATTCCTGCCTCCTAATAAGGAAAGGAAGTGGGAACACATAAATTCTCTCAAGGGAGTCAGACAGCCTGCAGCCATGCTCCACAGCCTGCAAACGTTACCATGAGCACACAAGCAAAACAGGGCTCTAAAGAGCAAGCCAGGGCCAGATCCTGGCGCACTTCCCTTGGATCTAGACTGTGTTTTGCATTGCTTCAGCTGAAAAGGAGAGCATTTCTCCTGCCTGCCACATGGGCTGGGCTGGGTAGATTAAATAAACAATGGCATTAATTGATGGAAAAAGGGCTTTATTGAATGCATCCCAGCCTTGGTCTTTATCCCATAGATTTGTTTGTTTGCCTGCTGGAATGTTTGTTTGCTTTAACTGATCTCTCTCTCTCTCTCCCCCTCTCCCTCCTTCTCTCCCTCTCCCTCTCTCTCCCTCCCTCCCTCTCTCCCTCTCTTTCTCCTTCTCTCCCTCTCTCTCTTTCTCCCTCTCTTCCTCTCTCTCTCTCATCTTAGCAGTTTAAATTTTGGCATAAGAAAGCAGCATTTCACAATTTTTCTACCCATTGCTGCCACCGTGCCACGTGTCTGTCACTTTAATAATGCTGAAGGTTACCCCACCACCACCACCACCACCCCTGACCACTCATGCTTGTCCCCTAGAATCTGCTTTCCCAGGACCATCTAAGCCATTGATGGAGATGGGCTGCCCCATACGTATATGGTGACTGCAGCAAAGGAATTCAAGGCCCTGTTTAAGAGGCCATTACTCTATCTCTGATTCCCACCTAGGGTTTATGGTTTACTGAGAAAATCCTGGAGAACATGTAGGGCCAGAGTTTAAAGGGAGCTCAGAAGGCCAAGGCAGCAGACAAGAGTTTGCTGCCTGTTTCTATTTTGACTAAGTCCGTGTTTTGGCTTTGTTAATTATGACTGAGCTCAGGTGGGTTCTCCACAGTGAGGGCTCGGAATCTCACCTCGCAGCTTCTCTTTCTCACCAAGTCTGGCTCACACCAGCTCTGCAAAGTGACTCAGACCAACAATGTGTGATCCTGAGCTCTTCCATTCTTCTTCGGTTTCATAATTATTTTGTGCTGTTCTTCACAAGCAGATGCTGGGATGCTGTAGTAAGGCCTCTGCTCCCAGGACCAGCAGAGCTCTCCATCCCCCGCCCCCAGATGACAGGAGGGGCTTCTTTCCTCCATCCTTTTATAGGTACCCAAGTGCTGCAAGAGACTGCTCCCCACCTGTGAAGGGGGCCTCCATCCACCTTCAGATGGAGACTCACTCTAGGCAAATCGGAAGCCAGACCTCACCAGGTCTTTTGTTGTTGTTGTTTTCTTTTGTTTCTCCATTCTGTATCAAAACAAGAAAAACAAACTATCAGACAGATGCACACACACCTCAGATCACAGCGCATGTGTGGAAGGAAGCTTCAAGCCAGTGATCATGGAGGTCTAGGAACAGCAAGGAGTCTGTGACAGCTTCAGAGGAGAGCACTGATCTAAGCACATGACTTATGGGAAATCCCAGTGATCTTTAATAAAATTGCAAAGCTGTTTGAGCCTCTGCAGATGCAGCTCCATGGTAAAGCGCTTGTCCCAGGAGCATGCAACACCGGAGCTCTAGCACCACCAGAATAAAGCAGCAAATTGTGCGGCCTGACTCAGTGCCCACACATTGGAGGGTCTCCCCTTAAACATAAAACACCACTAGAATCTATTCATCTGCTTCTCTATCCTCCTCCTATTTCATCTACCATCTATGTATCTAATATCTATCTACAACATGTTATCTATCATCTACCTTTCTACTGTCTGTCTAGATATCATCCTCTATCTGTGTATCTATCTATCACCTATCTGTCATCTACTTATCATTTATCTGTCAGTCTCTCTTCTGTCTCTGCTTGTAAACACACACAGACAGACACAGACACACACATGCATGCACACACACAGACACACACAGACACACACATGCATGCACACACACAAGACACACACAGACACACACAGACACACACATGCATGCACACACACAAGACACACACATATACACACATACACACCCAGAGACACACATGCATGCACACACACAGACACACTCAGACATACACAGACACACACACACAGACACACACATACACGCACACCCACACACAAGAGTCACATGTGCACTGCACACCCTGCTATTTGATCACTGTCTACAAATCAAGGTTCTAGGGAAAATCAGCTGCCAGCAGTAAGGAAAAACTGAAATATAGAGACACATCCTTCCAATGTCCCTGCTGTGCCTTAAATAAAATCCACAGATGACAGACTTGACAGTTACAAAGGCACACATGAAATGTGTTTCTTTATGATATGTCTATTGTCTTTATTTATGCTTACAGAGTTTGGCTTTTGTGCATCCCATACAAAGATATGACGTGTCCATGTGTAAGATTTATTTTGAAGGGCTGGAGAGATGGCTCAGAGGTTAAGAGCACTGGCTGCTCTTCCAGAGG
>LOJH01022614.1:0-19832 GCA_001685095.1 Ellobius talpinus
CAGTCAGACTGTGGTTACTATGTTACAGTATCAGGAGACTAAGGCAGTGTTGACAACTCAGTCAGACTGTGGTTACTATGTTACAGTATCAGGAGACTAAGACAGTGTCTACAATTCAGCCAGACTGTGGTATGTATGGTATTACAGTAGCACGAGACTAAGACAGTTCCCATTCATCTGTCTCTAATGCCCAACATTTCTATTCCATAAAAAAATTAAATGCAAGACAAAAAAAGCCAAGCAAGCAATTTGATACTTTAATAATAATCTAAAATTCACTTTCTGCCTAGTATCCCTCTGTGCTCTACAATCCTTCTCCAGCTGGCTATTGGAGCCTCAGATGCACACAGAACCATCTACCTAATAAATACTAAAGCACACAGTCATCTGAGTGGTACTCACCTTGTTGGAAGATAGAGACCTGTACTAAAGCTGCCAAATATCTGCACCTGAAAGAAAACACCCCACATTCGAGTCAGCAGGCTCCCACCTTGCAAAACATGAGTAAACAACAAACCAGCTTGGAAGTAGGGGAGGGAGCAGTTGGAATGCTACAAACTAGAAAATCTGTTTATGTTTGTATCAAAATCCAGGCACAGTTATTAGCTGCCCAGTCAGGTGGCATACTGCAGGGTGTCTGCACAACTACAACCAAGTACCTCATTTCCACAGATACTTACCCATCCATGTGAAAGTGAGGTACTATAAAACACTGTCTTGTGTTGGTTTTTTAGAAACAGAGTCTCTCTATGTAGCTCTGGCTGTCCTGGAACTTACTATGCAGAACAAGCTAGCCTCGAACTCACAGGCTTTGCCTCCTGGATGCTGGAACTAAAGGCATACACCACCATGCTCCATTTGGACTTGCAATTTCTAATGAAACAAGTTATATGCTGCAAAATGCAGTGACTGCAGGGGGTGGGGCAGGAGTGAGATTTCTAACCTTAAGGAGATTTTAAAGCAAGAATGAGGGAGAGAGGATAAATAAATGAAAATGAAAATATAAATATGAATTAATTTCTCAAGCTAATTTAGGTCCTCAACCAACTGTGTACTGGTGAGCTAACCAATGGCTGGACCACTCCAGAGTTTGATTCAGCAGTGCAGAGTGGAAAATGCTTTAAACAGCTCCCAGGTGCTACCCAGGATTGTGCCTCAAGAGCCACTATACCCAGAGTAATGGGGAAAGCATGGATGTGTGTGGACATAGCTAGCAAAACAATTACAGGGCATTCACATTGACTGGTATGTGTGAGGTAACAAAAAAGATACCCACATCAGCTGTTGGCCAGAGGTCTTTCACCACAGTTTCAATCCGTTTCACCACTTCCCTTCTCATGGCTGCTTCTTCAGGACAAGGGGACATGAAGTTATAAAAGTCAATTATCTCCTCATGAAGTCTGGTGAATAAAAAAGAAAAACAAAAGAGTTACAATTAAACAGAATCCTACCTTTTTCTACAGGTGAAAACATATTTGGAGCTACTCAGAATCTAGTTTCTGGGATTAGAGTGATGTCTCAGTGGTTAAGAGCACTTGCTGCTCTTACAGAGGACCCCAGGTTCGATTTCCAGCACTCACATGGTTGCTCACAATCCTTTGTAAATCTAATTCTAGAGGACCTGATGACCTCTTCTGGTCTCCAAAGGTACACCCATGGTACACAGACATACAGCAAACCACCATACACATAAAATAAAAATTAAACTTTTAAAAAATCTAGCTTATTTAATTTTTTATTATTTATTTAATGTGTATGGATTTCTGCTTGCAGGCATGTCTGCACACCACTTGTACACATGGTACTCTCAGAGGCCATTAAGAGGATATCAGATCTCCGGGAACTAGAGTTACAGACAGCAGTGAGCTGGGAATCAAGCACAGGTCCTCTGGAAGAACAGCCAGTGCTCCTAACTGCTGAGGCATCTTTCTAGCCCCAAGTTTCTTTACTATGAAAATACAGAATGAAAACTTTGGAGTACATGAGAGCTCACAGCATGGTTCAGCTCCACAGATGAACTCCTGTCAATTCCAGACATCAGTATACAGATGACTAGCCTTTAAAGATACATTCAAAACGATGTAAGTTTGAGAGGTACACTCATGGCAAAGGCAGTTTCCAATGAACACAGTGCAGCACAGCAGCCAGCCAAAGGAGCAGACCCCAGCAAGGCATCCTGAATCACACAGGATGCCTCACGATAGGCAACACCCACAGCCTGAGACAGAAAAGATTCATGAATATCCATCCCCAGGAGCCCAACAGCCCCAGGTCTCAGCAACTCCGGATGAGACCAGTAGTGTTCACAGACTGAGAGCAAGGTTCAGAGACAGGCCAACACAGACACAGAGAAGATAATTAAATGACTGGCCCAAAGTCATAGCAGAACACTAAGGCTAACTCACTAAAAACTCATGCATAGTTCCCAGGCTCGCTACACTCACACATCTTGTAAACAGAGAGGTTCAATGGCCAAAAATGTGACTCAAGTCTTCACTAGCAAAGCAGCATATACAATCAACCTTCTTTAAGCTGTGTCTGAAATACCAACAGCATGAAACAGTCACCTTTCTGCTCCCCAGGCCTCAAGTGCTGGGCTTCCTCTCTCAGGTGAAATTACCTGGAGGACTGTCCCTGATACTCCAGAGAGGATAGCTGAACAAGTCCTCTGGTCTACAGCAGGCACCCCACCAGTAAAACAGTGTGGTCAGATGTCTGATTCAGGGCCAGCATTTCTCCAAGGTAAAGAAGGCCACAACCTACCCAGGTGCCCGAGCAAGAAGTGGTGCCCTGCAGAACACAGGTGTCCTGATTCCAGTGCTGTGGTTATATCAGCGAGGAGAAAAGGCACTCTGTCTGTCTGAAATCATGGCAAATGAGATGCAAACATTACCACTGCTCTGGGAAAAAGTCAGTCAAGAACGTGTGCTTTGTTCTTAGAACAGGACACTGCTGCTGGACTGCCTCAGCTCCTCTGAGATGAGGGTGTGGTGGTCTGAAAAGAAATCCCCCATAGACTCATGGATTTGAATACTTGGTCAATAGGCTCTATTAAGAGGTGTAGCCTTGTTGGAAGAAGTGTGCCACTAAGGGGTGGCTTTGAGGTCTCAGGAGTTCAAGCCAATTCACCTCTGGCTGCCTACTTACTGATCCATATGTAGAACTCTCAGTTCGTTCTCCAGCATCATGTCTGCCTACAAACTGCCATGCTTCCTGTCATGACAACAATAGACTATACCAACCTCTGAAACTGTAAACCAGCCCCAGTTAAACATTTTCCTTTATAAGAGTTGCCTTGGTCATGGTGTCTCTGCAAAGCAAAAGAAACCGTAACTAAGACAAAGGGGTCCCAAAAGCCAAGCCTCCTGTTGGCCTTTCCTGGAAGGAAGCAGGGTCACCACAGCACCATGAATGAGTCAGTGAGGGCAGGACGCCTGACGACTGACAGCAGCTGTTAACAGACATGGGAAAACAGATCTGTTCCAGCCCTCCTGGGCCATGGAGGTAGCATCCCACAGCCAGTGGGAGTCAATGCTAATCCTCTGCTGTCCAGCAGGCCTGTGATCAGCACTGCCCAGTGAGAAAAGTCACCCCTGTGCAGGCAGGTGAGCAGCTGCCACCTAAGGGACAGCACTGAGAAACCTCTTGGTTTCAGATGGCCTGGAAGCCTGGTGGGACTCTACTTCCACTCCTAGATCCTGGAGCCTCCCTGGGTGCAGAGAAGGAAGAATGCAAAGCTGTGTGCTAGAGGCCTGTGTGTTCACTGGGTCAGAACCTCGTCTTCATACGCTGGGCCTGCCACTCGTCAACTGCCAGGCTGCGTGACCTGGGAAAGCAGGTCAGCAGGTCTCACAGTCCTCCTCACCAGTGCCTGGGAAGTGATTGCCACCACTACACCTGCTGGGTTCCCTGAGCATCTTCAGTTTTGTATTCCATTTGCTCTTGTTACAGTGTAGAAAAGGAGCATTGTAACCAAGGGGACCATGCTTGTCTCTGAGACACCAACCATGACATCTGGCCCACAGGCCAGGCACAACTCCAATTCCATCAAGGACAGGGCTGGGCACTCTGTGATTGTTCGGAAGAGGGCAGAAATGGCCAGACCAAAGACTTCTTGGTGAGCTTTTAGTTTTCATCATGAGAATACTAGAGAGCTGACTTTTGTTGTGTATTTTCTACTGAAAATTAAAGTTCATAAAAAAATAAGATAGTTTTTGTCTATACTCGATTTCCTGAAAGTCCAAATCCATTCAAGGATAATGGCAGGCTAAGTGTGGTGGCCCACTGATGTGAGATTCCCCTCTGTATGCTGTGGATATCATTGGTTAATACAGGAACTGCTTTGGGCCTATAGCAGAGCTATAGGGGAACAGAGGTAGGTGGGGAAAGCTAAACTGAATGCTGGGAGAAAGAAGGGTAGAGTCAGGGAGAAGCCATGGAGCTGCCACTGGAGACAGACAGACACGCTGTAATTTTGCTGGTAGGCCATGACCTCGGGATGCAGATTAGTGGAAATGGGTTAAATCAAGATGTAAGAGTTAGAAAATAAGAAGCTAGAGCAAATGGGTCAAGCAGTGATTTAAATAATATAGTTTCTGTGTGACTATTTCAGGGCTGAGCAGTTGAGAACCAACAAGCAGCCTCCCTCCAACAGCCCACATCTATAATCCCAGCACTTGGAGACACAGCGTGGGAATGGACTACATGTTCTACCTTAGAACACGGACGGAAAACATAACAGATTTTCTCACATCTCTTCTGTATGCTCTATCGGTTTCTGCCCTTAATACCCAAATCAGGGCATGGAGCCTAGGTCACTGGGCTGTTTGTAAGAAGAAACAACCACAGCTACAAAGCCAAACCAAGTCATTCCATAGCAAACGCAGCTACTGGGGAAAACAATGGCCATCCTGGGAGGACAGCTTCCACTATGGAAGTGCCGCATCCAAACAATCTTCACAAATCCAAGCCAGGTGAAGCAGGTACCTTGGGCTCCTGGTTCCTATGCCTTCCTCCTGCTCCTCCCTGGCAAAGCTGTTCCTTCTCTACTCCACAAGTCCCAGTGCTTCTGGCTTGGGCTCTCCACCCCCAACCAGCACAGCTTCTAAGCTGTCCTAAGGTGCCGCTCTTCTTCTCAAGCCTAGACCGGCAGCTGCACTGCATCGAGTAAAGGACACAAGGAAATGTGCAGCAGAGGCAGTCACGGCATGCAACAAGGGTGGCTTAGACACCACAGCCACAGGAAGAAGGGACAAAGAAAACACCCAAATGTTGAGTGACAGCAGTGCCTTTACCGAAAGAAAAATAGGGTTGGAGCTGAAGATATGGTTCGGGGTGAAGAGCATCTGCTGCTCTTGCAGAGGACCCAGGTTCTGTCCCAGGCACCACATGGAGGCTCCTAACCATTTGGACTCCAGGTCCAGGAAATTCGATGTCTTCTTCTCGACCCAGATGGTGTACAGACCATGTAGGCAAGATACTCATATACATAAGACATAAGGTAAATCTGAGAGAAAGAGAAAGAGAGTATGTGCAAATGAGAAAGAACACAACAGATTAATGAGTGACCCTTCCTGGATGTGTCCACAGCATTTAACACACCAACTGGCTTCTCAACTTGCCTAGACACAGCTCTTGGGCCCCAAAGGTCCAAAGCTCTACAACCGTTAACGCTTGCCTCCTTTACCTAGAGAGCCCATCAGTCATCAGCTCCCAGTTCTGCTGGAAAGTGATGTTAGGACCATATTTGACTTCAAGTGATTTCCCTTCCTGGTCTTTTCCAACACAAAACACTGGCAAAAGTCCTCAACTATCAATTATTCTCTCCCTTCCTCCAACTTTATCTTCAAAAGCTTTTGTTTGGGGTTTGTTCTTGTTGGTTTCAGACATGGCCTCATTACATAGCTCTGGTTGACCTGAAACTTGCTATGCCAACCAAGCTGGCCTCAAGCTCACACAGATCCACCTGCCTTTGTCTCCCAAGTGCTGGCCTTAATGGTGTGCACCACCATGCCCAGCCTCAAAAAACTTTAAAATCAGTAGCTTCTGAGAAACCAAAACCCTTTCCTTTAGGCACCACTTTAGCCAGGAAACAGCACCTTGGTAAAAATATTTGGAATTAACTGATACACACACCCCATGAAGCTAACAATTAAAGTTGACTACAATAGGTTAACACCGACTGGTGTACACAGAGCAGCCAGACAGGAAAGGTCTTGCAGCTTTCTTTGGTTCCCATGGTACTGAGCTGCAGTTACCTCCTTACTAACCAGAAGAAATGGACTGCTAAGAAAATGGGAAGTACAAGTATCCATGAGAGAATGAATGAATCACTTCCACTATTCTGAGAGCAGATAATCTTCTTTAAAGCATCATTAACTAGCATAGTTAATGAATTAATTATAAATCACTTATTTATGACACAAGGCAACTTGTATCTGGACAAATTTAGTAAACTTTGAATCAGAAACAAATTAGGAAATCTTGAATCATACTATCAAACACCTTTTTTTAACTGCAGGCTCAAAACAAGTAGAAGGAAGTAGCCTGGAACTGGGCTCATGGGTGTTTAGAGAACTCCCACTAGCTGCTCTCTGAGTAGCTGCAGGAGCCTTTCTGGTACCTATCTTCTACAGGGGGCTCTGAAAGGAATGGGAAGGTGCAAGCAGGGGGAGGGATGGCAGCTACACTACAGAGGTGTGTGAGGGCTTGACCTCGGGAAGCTCAGGAGAGAAGGAAGGTCTGTCTCTCCCAGCAGCAGCTACTCCCTGGGGGCACCAAAAGAGGCCAGGGTCAAGTGCTTCTGTGACAAAACACTGAGTCAAAACAAGGGGTTTATGTGGCCCTACTTCCAGGTCACAGGCCATCATTATGTGGTCTGTGCTTCTAGGTCACAGTCTATCAGTGAGGGACATCAAGCCAGAACTCAGCAGCCAGAGGGAGGGGAGCTTGCTGGTTTACTCAGGATCATGCTTAGCTAGACTTCTCATACAGCCCAGGGATACCTGCCCAGGGAATGGCTTGTCCACAATGGGCACCTCTCCCACATAATTAACTAGGAAACAATCTTCCACCAGCGTGCCCACAGGCTAATCTGATCTGGGCAATTCCTCAATTGAGATTCCCACATCAGGAGACTCCAGGCTCTAACCTGTTAATACCAACTAGTATACACAGGGGATGGAGAGGGAGGGCTCTGCAGCTTTGTGATCAATGTGGTCAGTCTGACTTTAAACAAACAGATGTCCAAGAACCTTCCAGAGTCTAACCAAAGGTTTGAGAGGTGCCCATGTGCACCCTCAGTGACCCAAGACTGTACCCTAGGCAGAGAAAACCCAAGGACACTGCAAAAGCTTTAAAGCCACTCAGCAGGCTTCTTTCTCATAATGCAAAGCAAGAATTTAGCTTCAACAGTAGGTACATCATGGAGAATCTGCCAGTGCTAGCAGAGCTGCCATGGCTACAGCCTCTCAGTCCCTGCAGAAGGACCAGTTGAAATCAGCCCCAGTGCTCAGGCTCCGAGCACACGGAAACGCAGCAGTGGGACTGGCACTCAGATGATGACTGAGCCACTGCACTAAATCTGAGGGACACAGCTCAGTTCCACTTCATGTCATGGCTACTGGAGCAAACAGAGAAACAAGCACCCACCTCGCTGAGAAATACCACCTCAGAGCAACCCTTCCACACAAAGGGATATTGATTCCCAATGATTAGGAAAAACAGCCTAGAAGTACGACATTAAGAAATGTTGACCTAGAACTAGACTGTAAGAAGCAACCACAGAATGACACATTTGTTACACGAGTAGCCCTACTATAAAATAGAAACAAACACACTTGGGTCAAAAGTAGGGGAATGAAGGGTAGTTTCTTTTAAATTTTTTTCAGTAAGTTCCTGCTTTTATGATCCTGATCCCCCAAACACTAATAGAACCCTAGTTTTACCACTCTTGCCAGTGGTACACCAAAATCAAGCAGAAGGCACCCTTAGGCCTGCATCTCCATCAACACCCCACCTACCTTTCGTAGCCTCCACCTTAAAGCTGGCTGGTGGTATTCCTTCTGACTTGGCAGACACCTTCTGCAGGTCCTTCGGATTTGGCTCCTCTCAGGTCACTAACTATAGGAAGTCATTCCAGATGGCACCCACCCCACTTGCAAAGCCAGAGCCCTAAAAACCTATCCCACAATTCCATGCGCTGAGCAGGGAGTTGGGTAGGAGTAGGCACCTGATCAGACCCCACTCCAACAGCCCAACTGCCCAACCTCCTTAGAGGCATAAGATCAGAAACTGCAGACAAGCTAGCGCTGTAGCTGCATTTCAGACTTGCGGAAAGAAGCATGTTGGTTGTACATGAGCGCTGCTCAGGGCTCTCCTGTGTGAGTGACACTGGTCATGGAGCACCTGGCATCACTGACATCCACTCTGCACCAGCCCCACTGCAGCCATGCCCCTAGCTGAGATGCAAGATGACAAGATGAACCTTGTAAGAAAAAAGGGGATCCTATCAGGGTGGAAAATTACCAAAACTATAGAAAGAAAGAGCAGGGATTAAGAGAGAGGAAAAGAAAATAACCCAAAAGGCCCAAAGATTTCTGCCAGTATTCAGAACCAAAAGCAGAAGCAACCTGTATGCTCCAGTTACTTAGTGAGGATGTACTCTGTGGCAGGTACCGCAGAGGACAAACAAACAAGGCCCTTGCTCTCACTCTGCTCTCCCGGAAGGGGCTTCCTCATGGAGAGGGGTAAGGAATAAATAACATGAGCTACAAGAAAGAGTTGCCAGGGCCCACCTTCCAAGAGCTGCAGCTGAGGCTAGGGCTGGAAGGAGAAGCAGCAGTCAGACAGGAACAGCAGCCCCAGGCAAGGAAACCCTGCCGGGAGGAGCATCCCTACACCACAGACTGAGTGCAGGAGCCCTGGAGCAGCTCTCTGTCCCCAGGGGCTGACTGTAAACAAGAGGCCACCAGGCCTTCTAGGAAGTCCAGGGAGAAGCCAAGAGCACTGAGCCCTGGAAAGCTGAAACAACTCAAAGCCAAGTTCAGGTCCCGAGAAAACCTCAGTCTGCACCTCTGCCGCCCAGTATCTGGGACCTGCAGGCCACAGAATGATCATCCTCGGAGCACAGGCAGACTTTTAGAACTGCAGGTGGACTAGGGATGGGAGCTGCTCCCACAGGATTCACAGCAAGTCAGTATTAATATGAGCAGTGGGGGAAAATATGCTGTCCACAGGTAGGGAAAGAGGAATGGTATCATAAAAACAGTCAACCCCAAAGGGGAAAAAACTAAAGACAGAGAAAACCACCTCATTGCCAGCTCCACAGAAAAACCAGAAAGAACATATCACTAATGTAGGGAAAAGTCAGGGGTCAAAACAAGGCATCCAAGGATGAACAGACATCAGATACTGCCACCCCAGGAAGGTAAAGCCAGCAACATGATAGAGCCCCTCCCTATTCTGCAGGGCAACTTCAGTCTGCAGCACACAGCATCTGAGTCCAGAAAAATCTGCCTCACTGGACAGAGGTGTTCTGGACAGGTGAGCAATTAGTATCTATCTTCAGACCAGAGAAGACATGGTCCTGCCTGGCAGGACAGGTGGTGGTGGCACTGTTCTGAGATGGAAAGTCAGCCAAGTGACCCATCAGGCAGTGCAGCAGCCTTATCTGCTCTTTAAAAATGTTCCATCTAGTCCCTACACAAAAAAGTACTGGCGGTGGCCGCTGTGCAGGGCCACCAGGCCACACAGCAGGCAAAAACCAGACACAGGGTCAGAGCGTGGTAACCCAGAACCCAGCCAGAATACACGGATGCCTCAGGGAAGCAGGGCCGACCCTGCCAAGCTAATGAAAGCCAACAGGACAGCAACTTGAAATCTGCACAGAATCCACACAGGTAGTCCTGAGAACAGGGCCTGGGACGCTGGCTCAGTGAGGGCGCAACAAATGCTAGTAGATGTACCAAACTCACAGCAATGCCTTGTGTACCGTCAGTGGGCGGGAAGACCCAGAAGGTCTCAGTCACACAGAGAGCAAATCAGTTTACATTCTGAGCTTTGGCAGTAGCTCTTAGAAACCTGTGTTTCTATCTGAAACTGCATAGCTCTTACTGAAGCAAGATAAATAATTCACCAAAGTTTAAATGAAGATGGCTCTAGTGAATCTGCTGTTGATGGCGCCAAGTGTCATCTATAGGATCTGAAAGAATGCCATCTATACTTGTAGTCACCTGGTGACTTCTGGGTGATGGGACTAACTTCAAAGCACCCACGTTTAAAAAAATGAATCAACTTCACAAATACATCATTATTTTAAATTTGGTGCCAGATATGGTGGCTCAGATTTGTAAATCCAGCGGACTGGAGGCTGAGGCAAGAGAATAGCCCCAAGTTTGAGGTCCACTCTTAAAAAACAATGACTAAATGAATGGGCATAAATGCTCTGAAGGGCCATCTGTAACCTGGGCAGTGAGGAAGGAGGCCACTCTAGTAGCAGAGCACAGCGCCAAGTCGTGCGCTAGATCTGTGAGAAGTTGCATTCAGAGTCCTGCCCTCTAAGCCAGGCAGTCATGGCCGCATCTGGCCTCTCTCCAAGGAGCCAGAGCCCAGGACTCACAGGTACTGCTCCTGTCAACCTCACCTCCCTGGCAACCCTAGCTGACGAGTGGGCCCGGGCTGCCCTGACAGCCTGCCTCTACCAGCTGTGCCACTCTGGGTGGACTGCTTCGCTTAGCGCCATGCCTCCTGGGAGCATCCTGAAGGGCAGCAGGAAACACTGAATAAAGGCATGGACAACAGGCCTGACCTGGGTGTAGGTCAGCAGTGCCAGTAACAATTCCTTGTAGCCATCCTGCTTCTGTGTACTCACTAGTCTCTGGTGACTGGCTCGTGAGGAAACTGGTAGCTACACTCAGAATTCCTTTCTATTTCCCAGACCATGCCAAGTGCCTGTTTCACGTTTGGACGCCATACCATAGTTGTTTCTCACATCTTAAAATGCTGCTTAGATTTAGAGAAGATGCCTATGACCAAAATACGCTTCTTACACTTCACCATACCTCTTGCCTCTGCCATGTCACCAAATCATACCTCTGGCTCTGCACTCAAATGCTCCCACACCCTCTCTGGGAAGCACTGATGAAGTATGTGGACTTGCCAGGCAAGGAGCCTGAGTCCAGTTCTACCACTTCTTAGGTGATCCTTGGACACGATCTAACAGTCTCTCAAAACTTTCTCTCATCTGGTTAAAACGAGCTGTTGAGGAGTGCAGGATACCTGGCTTTTCCAGTGGAAGTCAAGTCTGCAAGTCAGCACCTTACATCAACCCTAAGATAGCCTGGGAAGCAAGATCCAGTCCTGAAGTGCTTCCTGTCCCCTGCAGTCAAGTACCCACACAAGAGGAGCCACAGGCAGGGTCTGAACACGTCCATTTTCATTAGGAAAGGGACTCCTCGGAACAGTAATGGTCCCTTATGAACTTATCTTTGGGTCTGCCTAGTCTTGTTAAATCCTCAGCCTGAAGGAAGCTAACTCCCTCATCAACAGCACTGACCTCTATGTCCAAGTGCAGAGCTCTCTGCCAGACCATGTTAGCCAATCTAGACTGTGTCTGTGTCTGTAAAACACAAGAAATAGTGCCCATTTGTGGTTGTGATCCAGAAAATCAAAGAGGAAAGTGCAGGGCTCACTAGCCTCCAAGAATGCTGTGCACAGGAGCTGCTGGGAGATGGGACTGGGAAGCTGAGACGGGGAAAGACCGCAGAGGCTATCGGTGACCCCGGGGTAAAATACCAACAGGCATCACATCTTTTGCATGCTGAACCAGCGGTGCTCCAACCCTCAGAGTCGCTCCATTACACTCTCCGACTTCATGCTGCTCGAGTCATGAAATCATCAGCCTTTCATAAAAGATTTGCACTGGAAACTCAGAAACATGGATTCTAGCACTTTCTCCATAGCAACTTGCTGAGCAACAGTTTTTTTTACTGCTGTTGAGTTTCAATTTATTTCAGCAACTTACTGAATCACACTATTTCAAACGGAACGTAGAGCTGCACAAAGTCAGCACTGTCCAAACACAAGGCCATTTAAATTTTAACTAAAATTAAATAAGGGCTCAGGAGGGTGCTCACTAGCGGAGTATCTGCCTGGCATGCTCAAGGTGCTCAGCTTGATTCCCAACTCCACAAAACAAATCAATAAATTAAATTTCAACTCAGTTTTTCACCTGCACTGGCCACCCTCTTAGTGCTGGCTAGCACACACAGCCAGTGCCCATAACCCAGGAGAGACACAGCATGCCGTCCTCTGCCCAGGACCTCAGCTCCTGCTGTGTCTTCACTACAAACCCACTGAACAGGAACTAGGAGCCATATCCTGTCACACACACTCTGAGCACAAGATTGAGATCTCATAACCCACCGACCACCAGTTACACTACAACACACGCATCTCATAACCCACCGACCACCAGTTATACCTCACATGCACACAACACAGAACAGACTCACTAAGGTGCTGTCTGCAGTTAAAATACAACTGCAGATTTCTGGGGGGTGGGGCTATCCCAGAACTGCCAAGGTCAACACTGGTCTCAGCTGAGTCTACATCCTCCTCCTCTCCCTAAGACGTGGAACTCTGGGTCTGTAGTTTTGCCTATTTAAAAAAAAAAAAGAGGAAGGCTTTTCCTGTTGGCAACACAAAGTCCATTTTGGGTTTCTATTTCCTGAGGGGAGAACAGGGGAAGGAGCAGCCTTTCTCACACATGCAGACCAGCTCACAAGCTGACTCCAAGTCTTCGAATGCTATGAGGTAGATGTCACAGGGTCTACTTTTCAGGTGGAGAAGCTGAGTTGCGAATGAGATCCCAGGTGAAACCAAAGGACAGACGCAGCAGGTTCTCAAAGCCAAGTGCATACTTTTCAATACAGGAAACAAATTCAGGAAAAAACAGTAATAATTCGACTTTGTGTTTCCCTTAACCGACCTCAGTATTCCCAGGACTAGAACTAGAAGGTTATGCCCACGCTGTCCCCCAGGAAACAAACACTGGCCAAACCCAGAGCTGTGTGAAGCAGCATCTATGGAAAGGCAAAGGAGTGTCACGATCCACGAGAGAAAGGCGAGCGAGCTCTGAAACAAGGACCCTTGAGATGCTCCTGTCCAGTTGGCCTTGTCATCTGGGAAAAGATAAGGCTGTGAAGAAACCCACGTGTCAAGCCTCAATGTAGCCCAGCCCACACTGGCTGTCAGCAAACAGCACAGTTGACTAGGGACACTCAGCAGGTCCCCAGTTAATCTCCGAACTTACCCAAGTTTTTTAACTTCTCTGTTGGTATCTATTTTTTAGAGAAGGAAGATGTTACAACCAAGTAGGAAGCCTTTTGGATGTGATCTGCGACTCTGCAACTTGTTTTCCATCCTGTGTGCTTGTCAATGTTTTTATCCTGCACTGCAGGTCTTAGCCATGCTTTCCTGCACCAACTAAAACAGTACAGCAGTTAAATCCACTACAAAATTCACAGGCGAATCTTTAAAATGCCTAAGACAAAAACTAAAGTTTCCTTCACTTCTGCACACAAAGTCTATTTGTTCTTTGCCTCTTTCTTACTATGTCTTTGGTGCTGGGAGTGCAAGCTAGTGTAGTGGAAGCTAACTCCACAGAGTGCAGGTTAGGGGCAGGGGAAGCTAACTCCACAGAGTACAGGCTGGGGACAGGGGAAGCTAACTCCACAGAGTGCAGGCTAGGGGCAGGGGAAGCTAACTCCACAGAGTGCAGGCTGGGGGCAGGGGGAGCTAACTCCACAGAGTGCAGGCTGGGGCAGTGGGAGCTAACTCCACAGAGTGCAGGCTAGGGGCAGGGGTAGCTAACTCCACAGAGTGCAAGCTGGGGCAGTGGGAGCTAACTCCATAGAGTGCAGGCTGGGGGCAGGGGAAGCTAACTCCACAGAGTGCAGTCTGGGGGCAGGGGAAGCTAACTCCACAGAGTGCAAGCTGGGGCAGTAGGAGCTAACTCCACAGAGTGCAGGCTGGGGACAGGGGAAGCTAACTCCACAGAGTGCAGGCTGGGGGCAGGGGAGCTAACTCCACAGAGTGCAAGCTGGGGCAGTAGGCGCTAACTCCACAGAGTGCAGGCTGGGGGCAGGGGAAGCTAACTCCACAGAGTGCAGGCTGGGGCAGTAGGAGCTAACTCCACAGAGTGCAGGCTGGGGGCAGGGGAGCTAACTCCACAAGAACTAAACATGCAGAAGTGGGGTCAGGAAGGGACAAGGAAAGAATTGTGAGGGGTCTTCTTGCTCCTCCAGGACATGGCACATATTCTGCAACTGAGGCCATAGGTGAACCACAATTCCCATCAACCTGGCTTGCAGATCAGGTGTTGCCCACATCTTAAACTAAACAATGATGGGCTACTTTGTAATTATCAAGTGGCAACTTAAGTGGATCACCAAGATAATCTGACTAATGCAGGACACACCTCATGGCTGGTACTTTTCAGATACAGTTTCTGTGCAATCACATGGTTCTTCTGTAAACTTTTTTAAAATAAGAAACTAAAGAATGATCCTTCTGCAAAAGGCACAGAAGGCCACACTGCTTTTGTCATCTCCTAGGAGTAACGATCAAGCCAGAGGACAGGACTGGCAATATGCAAAAGTCATTGCAATGGGCTGATGTCCAAGCCAAGGACAGAGTGTTGGAAAAGACAACCATGACCTCCTCTTCCCACAGCAGTGCTGTCTCCTCACTAAACAATGCCTATGTGTGGCAGTCAGTGCCCAATCAATGAACCTGTGGTTCTTAGGAAACAGTCCTTGAATCACACTGCATTACACAGTCTGAAGACAGGGTGTCTGGATGGGTCTACCCAGTCATGTGAGCCCTTGGAAGGAAGGGGTCTCCTCTAACTGGCAGGAGACATCAGGGTTAAGGCATCTTGTGTGCTTTAAGATGGAAGGGAGCCCCTAGAAAAGAAGAGAGCCTAAGTACCACAAGGACAGGAATGTGCTTCTGAGTATGCCCTAGGGACACAAGCCACCTGATACTTAGACCCCTGCCTTTTAAGAGCTTAGTGGAAAGCCCACCCAACCTATCCCAATGTGACTCAAAGACCATGCCTAGTGAGACAACCGTTCACAGCACTTTGCTACCAGACCACAGGAAAGTGGGGTGGTCAGTGCACACGCCAGGTGGGGAGAAGACATGGCTGCCCGCCCCACTGGGCCACGCTCACACAGAGCATCACCTGCTTGCCTCTGCGGCAGGCTACACCTCCTGGGCAGCCTTCTGGGGTTAGTGTGCCATCCAGCTGTACTTAAAGGAAAAGCAACACTGACAGGCCAGCCAGTCTCAGACCTGGCCTCAGGGCAGCAACACGAGTCCATGGCAAGCTCTAGGGTTGTCTCCCAGGAAGGTGATCATCCAGCGGCTTGAACTCTGGCTGCACCATCAAATTAAGTGTGTGAACTTGATCATCTTGGATAACTTTCTAAGTACAGCCTGCACAACCTGAAGATCTGACCCAAACCACCTCACCAAGGCGCAACCTCTTACTCCAAGGGGCACTGGTACCCCTGCTCCCAAAAGCCACTTTTGTATGAATTTTTTTAAAGATGACACCTAAAAGCTCACATTTGTGATCAAAAACTATCCAAGACACTGAAGCACAAGCCTTAAAATTATGTATTTTTTTCTTTTAAACGTCTACTTAAGGAGCTAGATGGACAGCTCACCGGTTAAGAGCACTCGCTCCTCTTTCAGAGAACCCAACAGCCATATCTGTTTCCTCACAATTGCTTGTAACTACAGTTCCAGGGGAACCCAGCAGCCTCTTCCAGCGAATGCGACATGTGGATGCTGGCACACACATGATGCACAAAAACTCACAAAGACACATACACAAAAATCAAAACTAAAAATAAATAATAACAAGATAAATATTATAAAGTTTACTTAAAAATACTTTAAGTTGTAAGCATGCTGTTTCTAAGGTGGAAACAGCACTGTTTTTCATGCAAAGACCATGGCAGCAAGACCCCAGGACCCCACCTTCCACAGCATGGGCACTAAGCCACTTTCTGTTTAAAAATCATTCACGGCTTCTGGTTTTATTTTTGTATCCCCCTCCCTTCTATTCCTTTTCTCCTTGATGTTAGGAACCAAACCCAGAGCCTCCCCAACCATAAGACCTCTCATTTTTCCAAAGGACCATGCCAGCTTGTTTAATATTCTTGTCCAAAATATACTGGCCTTGTCCTCCTGGGTAGCCAACCTTGTCCTCATGGTGCACTAGAGAGGCAAGAGGCTCAGTAGTTCTCCAGGACTCCCCTCAGCCACCCTAGCAGCCATGTGGAGACTGGCCATGGGAACAGCTGGAGAGTTGGACAGGAGCTAATGTGGTCAGCATGACCATTCTCACCTCCCTCTCCAACCCAAGGCAGATCTCTGCGCAAGAAATCCATAAAGCATGCCCATTTGTGCCACCATCACCTGCAGAGGGAGTGCTCCCAACTTTCCAGCCATCAGCATCCCCCACCCAAGCTCCCAGGAAGACAGGGATGAAGGCAAAGGTGACAAGGGTGACTGCACCCATGCTCCAGAGTACACCCCGCTGGCCCTCACCTGTCTTCTTCCCAGGCCCGCTAATTCTGTCAAGGAACCATGCAGAAAGAGAAGGAACCTGGTTGCTCCATCAAGCTCTGACTCCCTCCCAAGAGTACAGCAAAAAGAGCATGCATGGAGCTCTGTGAGCATCACCAACCACAACCACACTGTAACTGCTGATCTGGAGGCTTCTTGGGCTTAACACAGACAATGGGTTCCCATCACCAAGTGCAGAGCACAATGAAAGACTAAGCATGGTGAGGAGAGCTTCAAAGAAGCTGCATATGGCTGCTGTCACTGCAGGCACACCTGGAAGGACACAACCTTCACAGATCATGGGGCTGCAGGGGTATGCAAAGGCCTTCCATGTCCAACTGCACTCCTGCTGGAAGACACCTGTGAGGATTTGACTAAATGTATGAGGACCACACTCCCACTCCACTTAGAGGGCTTTGCTTTACCTTTAACCTGAGGCAACTTCTAAAGTCACTGAGGCTGACCATGGCAAAGGAATAAAACTGTGGGTCAGAGGTGAGCACTCAGAAGGCAAAGCAGGTTAAAAAGGGAAAGAGAGGACCCAGAGAGCCCATCCACACCCACCTCCATCTCTAGGAGAGATCATGCAGAGGACATGTCTGACATTACATATGCCACGTCCTAAACAAAGGTCTCACAGTTCAACTTAAACCTGTGCCCGGAGCAGTTCTCACACTGGGATCCACCTTCTCTACTCCCCAAGCTCATGCACTAAGCCAAGCCGTCCTCTTTCTTCATCCAGCTCGAGGTGGAAAGCAGTCTAGCAGTCCCACAAACCCAGGCCAGCAAGCAGTTTCCAAGGGCTGACTCCTCCCAGAGCTGGGGGATGTCGCAGGTGCCATGTGTCCACCAGCCGGAGAAGCAGCTGGGGTCAGCAAGAGCTGCAGACTCTCACCCACCGTGAAAGCACCCATCCTCCTTTTGGGAGGTCTGCAGAGTCTCCTTGGGAAGGCACACCCCAAGACTAGAAAGAACACTACTCGGCAGCCCCTCACCAACCGTTAACTGGGCCACACTTCAGCTAGCACTTGACTTTGGTTCTGCCTCTTGCTAAGCACAAAGACTTGGTGCTGACCCACACATCACTCTAGACAAGCTGGTGGACAAGACAAGATTCAGACAGGTCTCTTTCACGCCATCCCAAGGTCAGTTCACATACGACCAACCAGCCACATGGAAGCAGTCACTGGGGCCACCTTTACTCCTAACACACAGGCTCAGCTCTACTGCCGCCCTGGTTCTCTAGTCCCTCCCCACGGGAGGAACCTGACAGAGATACCCTGCCCTCCCAGGCAGGTCAAGCTAGCTAGAGAGCTCCTCCTCCAGGATTCACCACCCAACAAGTCAGGACACATGCACCTGAAACAGACAAGGAAGAGCCACCAGGCACAGGAAAGAGATGTGGTTAGCATCTCCTGGTCCAGGGAGGACCAAGGCGAACCTCTTAGCTGGTTCAGAGTCCTCTTAAGACCTCTATACCATAGTGACCAACTGAGGCAGAGTCCAGAGCGACGGAGTAACAGACCCCAAGCATCACCGAGTTCAGGCCTTCATCTCTCTTGGAGATGGGGGCCAGTGGGGGAGGGGGAGGGTACGGGGTGATGGTCTTCTTGGAGTTGGGAGCTGGCAACACCTCATCCCACTGACAATGCTGACCAATGACACATCCAGGACTCAGTTACAGAAGACACCAGACTAGGACTGCTCAGGCAGCCACCACCAGGGATGATTCCAATCTGCTTGAGGTATGAAGAGACACACAGGTCCAGGGGACAGCATCTGCTCAATGACTGGACTTGAGAGAAAGGGTGACAAGAGCCAAGAATAAGCACCTAGGTAGCAATGTACACCAGTATACCAGTATACCAGGAAGGGGCACTCAAAGGAGGGACCAGGTCTGGGGATCAGTAAGACTATATGTCACCCAGTTCAACTCGGCCCCAGACTCTAAAAACACCTGGCCCACCCAGAAGAACATACAGAGGCCCACCAGCTTACAAACCACCATGTGGGCCACTTCAAGAGCCACAGCTATCGCTGAGGAACAGACAAACCTGCTGGTGCTTAAGAAGCACACAAGCAGAAGTGTCGGGGGTCAAGCCATCTTCCAGGAGAAACACCATTTCCATGACAGTTATATAACAGTCTAGAAATCTCCCTCAGGTTCACCGCCACACACACAATCTGGTCCCTGACACCTGCCTCAGAAAGTTCTACAAGCCGGCACTATGGAGAGAGGGCACAAGAAACCAGACTCCTCCTGGTCTGGAGTGCATGCTATACCAGGTGAAACAAGTTGCAGGATGGGCAACTGTTACAATGTATCACACGGCCATTAAGGGGTATCCATGTTCGCACACACACCTCAAACGGCAAACCAAACAGCCCCCGAAGCAGTTACCTCAAAGGAGTCTTAGGGTCTAGCAATCATTCAAACAGATCTGGCTCCCCGAGAAGGCCTGGGGTTGAGGGGGTAAGGGTAGAGGCTTGATGCCTTTTAGATCTGCAGGAACGCTCACCAGTCTTGAAACGCACAAAGTATACACGAATATTTTGTTCTAGACGCTCAGAAATGCCAACGGGTTGAATGAATAGCTTCACAAGAGCAGTCTCACCTGGGGCAATTCCAAACTAGCAACCCCCACCTTGCTGTCACTGGGGACACTAAACCCTAAAGGTCCTCTGGGATGTGTGGAAATGTTTTAAATGAAAATTACACCTTCCTGTGAGTACACAGGGAAAAAAATTGAGAGCTATTAGGCAGCTTTTTTAGACTCCCCAGGTGATGCTTTCTGTTAATGTCTGCCCAGAATTAATACGTAGCTCGTAACCTCAGCACGCACAACACCCCACTTCTAAATGTCCCCCGATGGCTAAGCTGCATCGCTACTAAAAAGAAAAAGAAAAAAGAGAAAAAAGAAAAAGAAAGAAAGAAATGGAAGAAACACATCACCTTCGACCTGACTACACCAAAATCTAAAATACAAGATTTAACTCACAGGAAAGAACGAGCTCCCCAGCAAGCTCCCCAGCAAGCTCCCCAGCAAGCTCCCCTGGCTTCCCTGCCCCGTAGGGGAGGAAGCCGAGAATGGCTTCCCCGTCTACCCCCGGACCGCCATCCCGAACTGTCAATCCCCGGCCCGGTAGGTCTGGTCCTAACGGAGTTTTTAACGTGCCCGCGTCCTCGGCGG
>LOJH01022615.1:251-19832 GCA_001685095.1 Ellobius talpinus
CTAGAACCTGGAAACAACCTAAATGCCCCTCGACCGAAGAATGGATAAGGAAAACATGGTACATTTGCACACTGGAGTACTACACAGCAGAAAAATAAAACGATATCTTGAAATCTGCAGGCAAATGGATGGAGCTGGAAAACATCATATTGAGTGATGCAGCCCAGAACCAGACAGACAATTATCATATGCACTCACTCATGAGTGGTATTTAAACATAAAGCAAAGAAAAACCAGCCTACAATTCACAACCCCAGAAAACCTAGACAACAATGAGGACCCTAAGAAGGACAAGCATGGATCTAATCTACATGGGAAGTAGAAAAAGACAAGATCTCCTGAGTAAATTGGAAACATGGGGACCATGGGAGAGGATTGAAGATGGGGGAGAGGCAGGGAGGGGAGCAGAGATAAATGTATAACTCAATAAATTTAATTAAAAAAGAAACTCCAGCATGCAATGTTAGGTGGAAGTAAATCAAGAGGAAGTAACAGCTGCAGTGGGGTTGTGCACTTTGGAAAGCATCATGCAAGAACAGACAGGGAACACATTGGACTAGGAGGACATGCTAAAGATCTAAACAGATCTCTGAGTGCTTGGAAATTGCAGTTCTTTGATCACCTTGTTAGCTTCTTAGTCTTTATCAAAGTTCTGCTTCTATTTTAAGAACTCAATCTTTAATTTTCTATTGTCCCTTTAACAATTTAAACATAATACATCTTGTTATTTTGGCTGCTTACATTATTTTCTGTCTCTTTTTCTCACTTGACCTGAAAACTCCTTGAGGGATGCCATCGTTATTTGCTCATTTTGAGCCCACTCTGTCTATGATGTTGACTCAGCACAGTGTCCACAGACAGTGAAATGGATGAGGATATTGTTGAGGTTGTTAGTGAGAAGCACAGCTGTACATTCAGAGTGGACCTTCTAACTTTCCTTGCTTTTTCTAGAGATACTTGTGTGTTTGCAACAGAAAGCCGATGTTGTGTTTTTCACGTGATGTGTGGGTTTGTGATAAAGCTAAGCTAGTACATTTCATTCCTGCAACCTGTTTGCTCCATTCATGCCTGCACACTGTCAGCCTGGGTTGCCATTTTCATACAAACATGAATAATCCTTTTATGTCACCAGTCCTGCAGATATTTGATGTTTTGCAGAGTTTCATGCAGGATTTCAAGTCTGTTTCCACTCATGGAGCAATCACTCTCACACCCACCCTGGTAACAGTGGGCTGATAGTGTTCCCTTCACTGGTGCAGGCAGCATCCTGTGAAGACACACAATTTCCCTGTACCACCTGTGTTACATTGTTCTTATTTTCAGTTTGTAGATGAGCATGTGGAAGTGGGCATCAGATCTCTCCTTCCACCCTGTAGGTCCCTCTGATCAAGCTCAGGTCATCAATGTTGGCAGTGAGTGTCTTTACCTGCTGAGCCATCTCCATAGCCAATATAATGTTTTAACATTTACTAAGGTTTATTTTTTCTTATTATGAGTGTGTTGGTATGTTAGTGAGGGTACATGAATGTACGCTTTAAATTCCAGGTCCAAAACTAACATTTGGCAGACTTCTTTGATCACTTTATTCATCCCTGTTAACCCAGAGCTCCCATATATGGCTGGTCTCTCTAGCTAGCTTGCTTAGAGAATCCCTTGTCCCTATCCTCTGAGCATTGGAAATGCAGGTGGACCCCCATGCCCACCTAGTATTTATATTAACTCTGAGATCCAAACTCCAGTCTTCAGGATTTCAACACAAGTGCTTTAATCATTGAGGCATTTCCCTAGTGCCCAGTACTATCATTCTATGCTTGAAAATAAAATAATAGGAAAGTCTGGAGCAATGAGAGGGCAGAGCACATCTGTATCACCACGGGTTAGGAAGCAAATTCAAATTATGTAAAATTGTTGTTGAATTGTGATCAGAATTAGTAGAGTTCTTGGGGCTCTTTTAGAGAAGCTGAGTACAGTTCTCAGCATTCATATCTGGTGACTGGCTTACGGCTGCCTCTAACTCCAGCTCCAGGGAATCCAACACCCATTTCTTATAGGAGGAGGCCACTTGTTTGTCCTGGCCACCCAGAACCAAAATAACCACACAGAAACTATATTATTTAAAACACTGCTTGGCCCATTAGCTCTATCTTCTTATTGGCTAATTCATACATCTTAGCTTAACCCATTTCTAGTAATCTGTATATCACCATATGGCTGTGGCTTACAGACAAAATTCCAAGCAGTCTCTGGTGAGACTACATGGCTTCTCTCTGACTCTACCCTTCTTGCTCCCAGCATTCAGTTTAGTTTTCTCTGCCTAGCTCTGTTCCCCTACAGCTTGCTATAGGCCCAAATCAGTTCCTTTATTAACCAATAATATTCACAACATACAAAGGGGAATCCCACATCACTTTCTGTATTCAGGGCTCACACACAATGAAATAAAATAAATTTAAAAATATTTAAGTAAATATTTTTATAATATGTTTACAGCAAATTTTAAAATGTAATTGTGAGTGCTTTTAGTTTGGCACAAACACCACCAAAATTATAAAACCCCACATTATAACTATGATTCAAATAATCTCTATGTATGTTTTCACCAAACATCTAAATAAAGTTGGGAGCAAAATCTTAAGACAGTGCAATTGGCTAGAGCAGGAATATCATAGGCATGATTTTTTGGAAGCAAATTCTAGGGACCACATTCTCCTTAGAAACACACTCTACCTCCAAAGGATAGGCTGCTGCTTTCACTGCGGAGCACAGTCTAATCATTTATCAGACAGTCTTAGTTCATTAGGTTATACTGATCCTCAGGCTATTTTTGGTGACACATATAGAGAGTATAAAGATAAATTTATCCCTGTGCTGTATGTCTGATAAGCTGGTTGAAAAGATTCAATCAGTGATGTGACATGCTGTGATAGGCATAGACAGACCATTGATTTTCACGCACTGTGTATAAAACAGTCCAATTGCACAACCGTGCTGAGAATGCTTTAAATTGCCCGTTTAATAGATAGCACTCAGTATCCTGGGTCGAGCACCCACATCCCAAATAAACATCATTCATGAACTTAAGAGGATTTCAAAGTTGATGGATAATGATAGAGGGGAGAAAGCTAATTAATTTTTGGTGTCTATTTCCTAGGTTTGTGCTCTAAAGCATAACAGGTTGGCTAGGCTTCTGGGCCTCTGAACAGTTACCTTGTATTTGGGAAAAGATCATCATAGGCCAGTCAGTAACGACTAAGGCTTTCTCATCTGTCTTTGTTCTTACCTTTGCCCAATATGACTTTGTAGGTTCTTGAAATAGGAAGAAGGAAGAAGGAAATGCTCTTTTGGGATGTTACTACCCTGACAAAGGTGATTATTCTATCAACATTTTATGAGACAGCATCTCATTTATTCCAGTTCTTGGACCAAGGATGAGGTCCCCAGTGCTGGGATTACAGGTGCGCACCATCACAACCAGTTCAAACTGTAGACAATACGCGATAGTCAACTTCAGAATAAAGTGGGACTAATGACAATGAGTCTAACCAAACAGTGGCAAGAGAAGGTTCTGGAGCGCAGCCTTTCAGCATCCGAACCCCCTCCATTCCAGCAAACATGCTGGCTCCTGAGGGACATCCAGGCCTTACATGAACAACTCTGTAGTACCTACCTCAGGTCGTTGCTCACACAGGAGTGGGTGAGGTGATTCATACACATTATAAATAATGGACCCAGAGTTGAGCGTGGTGGTGGGCGGCTATACCCACGGTGTTTTAATAGTGTATGGAATGTGTATATTATCTTCTGCTTGCTTTTGCGACCACAAACATTTTCAAATTTATTTTCAAATTAAAATCTAAAATGTTATGGTGTTTGTGGAGTATGTTTGTCAAAGTATTCACTAAGAAAGTGATTAACTGATAGAAAAACTTTCACAAGATACATAAAAGGATAAACTTCTGAACTTAGACTGAGTGTCCGACGAAATCTCTGTACTGTGTCTAATCTGGATGATGTGTTACTAAAAAACCTACAGAGAACTGGGGCTTAGCACTAAGAATATGAGGGACGGATTTGTCCTAGTGAGATACTATTTTTTCTAAAAGTTGTTTTTATTATATTTAATTGTGTGTGTGTGTGCGCGCACTTGTACACTAATGGATGTAGGTCTCCGTGGGTTTAGAGACAGCAAATCCTTGGAGCTGTAGCTGCAGGCAGTTGTAAGCCCCCCCTATGTCATGTGGATGCTGGGAATGGCACTCAGGTCTCCTGCTAGAATAATAGCACATGTTCTTTACCGCGGAGCCGTCACTGCAGCTGAGATATTTCCACCCCAGACACTGTAAGAAATTTGGAGCTGTGTCTTCTGAATTAACTTCTTTATATTTACGAGTTCATCATCATTTAAAAATGATTAATGTTTGACAACAAACATATCCATTTAGTTAAATTACAACAATTTAGTTAAATTATAACAATATCCTTGTAACAGTATGCATTTACTCTTAAGAGTTTCTTACAGCTTTTTAATATTTTCACGATAAAAACTGTTTCTTTTTAGCTAGCTATCACTTCAACACTGCGTGTAGCCTGTTTTCCTGCTTAATGAATCGGGAGACAATGGTTTACTTGGCATTACTGGACAATGATCAATGGAGGCAGAGAAGCAGAGAACGCAGACCTCTACATTTAGGTAGCTAACATTAACATGAAGTTATAGCGATAAAACCACTCGTGCAACTTTAAATGCATCTGCACATTTATTCATGTGAAAAATTTGGTAATGGACTCTGTTTCTACTAATAAAATATGAATGTGCCCTGACATTGAAAAAGCAGTGAGATTAAATGACTGTTGTGTCTGGGGTAACATCACTCCAGACACTAGAGCTGAGCTCGGAAGATGCCTTGGAGATAAGCCCACACAGAGAGTCAAGGCTTCTTTCTCTGATTTCAGAGTCATTTCGATCTCTGAAAACTGTCGCTTGATACAGTGGAGCCTGAACTAATGGGACACCTTAGATTTCCTATAATTAAACAGATCAGCCGAGCGCAGAACTCATCTGCCAGCTATTTGCAGAAATCTTTTCCTTTGTGGTTCCAGGGAAATAACCAGCAACCTCTTCAGTGATGTACTAGAAATTCTGCCTCCTTCCTAAGGCTCCCATCTTCAATTTTGTTTATTTTGTTTTAATTATTTATTCCTGCTAAGGAGGCAGGAGAGACTAGCTCTGCCAGGTAAATGTAAATCTGTTTTCTTTCATTAACAATTATGTGTGCGTTGATATATAGAGAGAGCACAGGGCTGCCTGGTGTGCAGGAGCAGGGAGCTTCTCCACAGAGGTAGGCTGCAGGATAAATTGACCCTACCATGAATTCTACACAGGATGCCTTTTAGTTGGAGTATGTACCCTCCCTCCATCCTCTTGTTATTAATAGTTAATATGATTCATGAATTAAAGAGAATGTTTCTTAAAATTTTTACTTATTAATGCATTCACTTGATACTTTTAAAATGATCAAATATACTTATGCTAATTTATTCTACCTCTCTAAGATGTTATCCTGTGCTATATGAGACATGGTAGTCTGGACTGTGGCCTCTTGCTTACGGATCAGTTTTCTTCCACTTAATATGATATGTTTGGTTATGTATGATGTACCCACAATCACTTCAGAACATAGCCGACCCTCTTAATGATTGCTTATTGAGTGCCTACCCTATAGTACAGCAGAAAGTTATACATAAAGGTCAGCCGTCAAGAAGAAAAAAGAATAAGGCTCAATCAACAAGGGTGACGTTTGTCAAGATGATCAGCCTCTGATAACACATCACCAGAAAATAAAAGTATAAGATAATTAATATACAATCATTCTCAACAGCATTGCTATCAACTCATGATGGGTCTTAGTCCAAATGTAAACCACTCCCATCTGTATGTATCGTAGATGGAGGACATGATTGCCCTTCCCTTTTTGTCATGTCCTTGAGTCTGATACCACAGTTGTCTCTGAGACTGGGTGGCTTGTTCTCAGGCTGTTGGCTTTATTTGCTCCTCTAAACCCAAATGAAACAGGAATAACAGCAAAATTCATAGTAAAAGGCATGGATCTAGAAAACTGCGACTAGCCCAACACAGCAGTAGTAATGTACAAGTGTGGAGTAAGTGCCCCTGAATAGGGCTTTCTCCAGTTATGTCTCTTAGGTGCTCTGGAAGGAAGGCAGTTGCTAGAATATTTAGAATACTAATTTAATCCATTGGTAAAACCTACTACATATATGCTCTTAGTTTGAAATGATCTAATTTTAATCTTCTCGGATAGGTTACTTGATGAATCCATCTTCTTATATATTAAAAATAAAGTGGAATGTTGATTTGCTTGCATCTCTGTGTTTATCAATTGATCAAAAGAACTGAGTAAGCAGTAGGTAGTTTTTCAGGTATTGGAGCTCCAACCAGTGTGAGCCTATTCTACCTTGTCTGAAGGTCAGAGAATTGTAGCTTGCTCAAAGTTGTTAAATACAACTGTGGCTACACACTCTGACCTAGGGTGTGGTTACTTGGTGACTTGGACAGTAAGATGACCCATAAAAGTGTATCCTCTCCACCCTGACCAAAGGTCAGAGAACTCAAGCATACTTCTGCTCCTTCTTTTGAACTAGGAGGCTTGACCTAGGGAAGTGCCTGCCTTCAGGATACTTTGGTCCAGGGTGGGTTCACTGCCAAAACAACAGAATGCTTTTCTCATGAATTACTGACTTGATGTCTCTATTGAAGTGAGTAACTGTTCTGGTTGTTCTTTGTATCATGTTAAAGCAGTCTTTTGCCTTCTTCCCCCTTTTGTATTGGGATTTAAAAGTATATAGAAAATTAAACAAGGGTGAACTCAGGAAATCAGAACTCAGAATTCAGTATACAAGAGTTGCCCACCTGGTAATATCCTATCTTTGTTCATCCTACCTAACATTTCTAATCCTCATGTCCCCACCCTAAAATATATAAACCTGCTGCACCTAAGATCCCAGTCACAGTCTCCTCAAAATGGTGATCTGCAGCACACGGCATCCCAACAGGCTGCCTATGACACTGGCAGCCCAATGTGGCATGACTCATGACAAACCAGAGGCCATTTATGTTTTAGATGGGAAAGCAATGTGTCTGTTTACAAAGATTTTTTAAATTTTACTTTCTGCTCATGTCTTTCTGTCTGTGTGGAGATATGCCATGTGGGTGCACATACCCTTGGCGGCCAGAAGAGGATATTGAATCTTCAGGATTACAGGGCTTGCTGGGAATCTCCCTCAGGTCCTTTGGAAGAAGAGGGAGCCCTCTTAACTGCTGAGTCATCTCTCCTGCCCCTGATCTGTTTTTAATGTCTACGCCTGCAGATTCACATCCAGTGAATACTAGGGTAACAAACTCATGAAGAATCCTAGCTTTGACTACATTTATCCATATATTAAAATAGAGACTGAAAATCCATATAGGAAATGTGGAATGCTGGAGTTAAATAATGCAGAAGGGCTTTAAATAATGAACATATGGGCTTTGATTTTTGCCTTTTAATGGAATTAATATCAAATTTTACCCTTATTTTGTTTTGCTGTTTTTAAATTCCCTGAACTCCCCACTTTTTCATTTTGTTTTCCCATTCTGTTTTATTTCTACTGTTGAGGTCTCACATTTAGGGCCTAGAGTCCAGGCTTTTTCAGCTTCAAGTAACCCTTACAGGCTTCATTTCCTCACTTTGGTTAAGGTAGGTAACATAGCTGCTCTTGCCCTATAGCTGTCCTTTTAATTGCGTTTCATGGAAACAGTGTTTTAACTGTTGTGTCTACTAGGGTCAGCATACTCCATGAAACTCACAACAGAAAGTGAAGTACAACATACAACGAACCCATGTGTTACTGATGGTCATGAATGGGGTCACCCTGTAATACTAGGCATTGTTTCCATTTTATTTTACTTCAGCGCAATGTGTTTGAAGAACTGGGAATAGAGTGTGGGAAACAGCTCTGTGGGTGTTTGAAAACTAGAAATAATTTTGAGCAGGAGGCTATAAACTTCTGGAAGCTACTCTTACCTGTAAGTGGACGAAAAGAAGGAGGAAATGTCACTGTTGAGGAGCCGGATGCTGCCTCATCCACAGGTGCAAGTGTCTGAGAGGCTCCCACCCCTAAGAGCCACCACCATCTAAGGCTCTGAGACAGTCAACCAAGGGCAGAGCTGCAGAGACTGGATCCATGGAGGGGACAGATGCAGGTGTTTGAGAGCATACCCAGATGGTGCTGACAGTTAAGGTGACTCTTTCCTCATGCTGGAGAAGATGAAGACACACCCTGGATGCTGGAAGATGTTGCTGCTTTATTGGTCAAACCCTGTCGAAGATGCGAGAGGAGTGCACAGCATGGAGTGCGTTTCTTCTCTCTTTTTTTCTAAAACCTTCCTGACCCTCTTGGCAGGACCTGATGTGAAGCCATCGGGCAAGGGCATCTGGGATCACTGGCTTCTGGACAGTAGACCAGGTTAGAAAGAGTGCAATGTGGGAATGGCTCACACCTGACAGCAACATTCACCGCACTTCAGGGTACAATGTCAGCACAGAGTTTGTACTAGTGTTTCAATGTACACAAAACAAATTGTTACAACCACAGATGTGGGATGCCTGTACAGATCCTGACCTGAGTTCAGTGCCCAGGACACTGTGGAAGGACAGAATTTTCTCTCTACAGTTATACCATGGCAAGTGCTTGCAAACACGCACACACACACACACACACACACACACACATACAGGCACCCACCCTAAAACCCGATAAAAGTTAAAAACAAACACTTTGTCAGTATTTCCCCAATGGCAGAAGCTCCAACAGGCACCATCAATATCTGAGTGATACTAAATTTTCTTTGTGTACAGTCAAGTTCTCATGAAACATTCTGAGGTCAACTGAAGGTCAACTTCTTAAGTCAATTGGTATCAATAATTTTTAGATTATTTTATAAGAGTGAAAAGAAGAAGGAATAAAGAAAGGAAAGTAGTGACTCTAATCAAGTACATACTAAACAAGGAAGAAAGTATTCCTATACTGCTCAGTTCTTCAGGGTATAACTGGCCATAATCCTCTTGGCCACTGTTTCACTCCCTCTGCCTTCAGCACTCATGGTAAAGGAAGCTGAATTCAGAGTTCTTTCTCTGGTTGGGTGACATGAAACTGCCTTGCTAGGTTTCTGGCCCATTGCAGCCCTGCATCTAGGAAGATGGTCCAGTCCTGCACTAACTTTCCCCTTCTGATTCTGAGCCCTTAGATATCTGGAGCACCATGTCTGTTATAGTCACTCTTTCTCTTCCTTTTGTGCTTTGAGGCGAGCATCATGCATTCTCCAGGTGACTGTATTTTCAGAGAATGACTGCACTTTCCTGGAGCTGAAACTTTGGAACACGTGTATTTTACTAATAGACTCTTTCTGCTCACTTCTTCCTGTTTGCTCTGTCCAGCCAGCCTTGCTGTACTGCAGTAGACCATAATGATGATCTGTGAGGCGTTGATGTCATAAAATCCCTTATAGATTGCATAGCTTGATCTCTGGATTACACTGGAGAAAAGCGAGATGTATCTCAGAGAAGACTAAGGTGGGCTAAGGTCCCTTCAGCTTGAGAAGTTTAGTTTATTGGTGACTGCAGATCCCTAATTCCCATGGAGAGCATTTGCTTCAGACACTTGGAATTTACAGATCTTTTTTTGTTGTTGTTGTTGTTCCTTTGGGTATAAGTCTGAGGCTTCAGAAGAATATCCACATCAAGAAACCCTCCTTTAACCCTTAAGACAATCAAGAATCATAATTTCTTTCTCCGCAGGAGGGTAGGAGCGCAACTCTGATACACACCAGTTAGCACACACAGTTGAACCACAGGCTCACTACCCCAGGAGACTTCATGCCCATTGTGGCAGTCAGGTGTCTCCTCCCTCTGGATTCTCAGGCTTGCTTTCTGTAGATGTTTTACCAAGCAAACACATGATAATTTAAATAATCATTGCATCATTACAGAAACACACTTCCCTTATGTCTTTAATTACACTAATGAGGGGGGGTTTCATTAAATTAAAACTCAAGAAAATGAGGTGCCTAATCTGAGAATTCCAGTCACGATGATACACTTATCAGCCACATACTAGGGAGGCAAAGAGATTCTGGGCTCTAACAGAAGGACTTTAGCTGCCAGGTATCAGAAGACTGGAAGAACAGAGGATTAATCTAGTTACATTAGGTGCATAGAAACAAAACATTGCCTTGCTACAGTGCCTGGGTAGGGCAGTGGGGACAGTGCTGCTGAAATCAGACACATGAACACAGGGCTAAAACTTAATGAGCTGGGTGTCTGAGGAAGTGATTCTTTTACTTGTGTCTGATCTTCTCTCCCTGTTAAGGCTGGGCAGAAATGGACTCAGGTGGAAAACTTGTCTGGGAAATGCCACATGTAAAGTCTACATTCTTCTTTTTTCTTTAGATTATAGAAATGAGATTGACACACAATAGGCAAATAATCCATACAGACACTGTGATTCTTAGACCTTAGTTTCCTTATACCATATATGTCATAATCCTTTATTGGTCAACTCATTGGCATGTACCTTTTCCTGGTCCCTCTGACTTCTATTGAGTACCCCACATTTTGCTTTCAAAACTTGTGTTGAAAGCTCTGCTATGAGCATATTATGCCAGTATGATTGATTTAGAATATTTTCTTTGTTCTCTTGAATATTTTATCTTCTCAAGGGACATGTCTTTTCATGTTTATCTTTTTTATTCTCTGTGCTTTCTAAATGAATCAGTGTGTTTCTGACACTCAACTAAATGGAAGTTTAAACTTCTGCTGACTTTCTGATACTTGTGAGGCTGGTTTCAAGAAGAACTTTTGTGATCATCTTCATACTTTCATGGTCATAGACCTTAGGACTGTTGCTTTCAGTTATTTGTCAATGAGGAGAAAATTATGAATATATAATCATATATATATGAATGATTGACATTGAAGAGAATTTACAATAAAGTTGACTCCAACATTGAATGGTTTTGTCTTAGTTAGGTTTCTATTGATGTGATAAATACCATGACCAAGGCAGCATATACAAGAAAACCATTTAGTTGGGTTTATGGTTTCAATGAGTCCGTGAGGGCAGAGTAAAAACATGGTGGCAGGAGCAGTGAGAACTCACATCTTGATCTGCAAGCAGGAGGGAAGGTGGGGTATGTGGGGAATGATCTTCTGAAATACCAAAACCTGCCCCTAGTGACACACCTCCTCCATAAGGCTACACCTCCTAAGTTTTCCTAAACAGGTCCACTAGCTGGGAACTAATTATTCAAATGGACAAGACTTATGAATAACACATCTCTTTCAAATCACTACAGAAGGATTTTCTCTTATCTGTCTCAAGACCCCTTCACACTGGAAACAGCTAATATCAGATGTTAAAAGCTGTGCAATTCCAAAATTGAGTATTGTCTTTGAAATGTCATTGTCAGTAGACACAGATGAAATGTGTTGGGATGGAATATATTAAACAGAAGCACAACTGATGGAAATCAAAGGAATAAGAGCCCAAACCTTTGCTTTCTTCAGAATTGTCTTTCCCACCCACTTAGAGTGGGAGACATCCATCTGAATTTGTTTAATATCCTGGGCTTCTTCTCTTTCTGATTGCATACCAGTGGTACTCAAATAGAGAAGGCTACCTGAGGGGACTATCAAGCAAGCAGTGTAATCATATGAATAGTTCAGAATAATATGCACAAAGAACTTACTTATTTTCGATTAAATAAAACAATAATTACTGCAAACAACCTCACAATCAGCCACAATTCACAGTGGGATCTGAGAGGATTTAAGTAGATACTTGGAGATAGACCTTGGTGACACTCAAATGAATTCTGTGTTTGAAATATCAAAAAACAAAGGAGGAACCATCCTTAAAGTCAGCACCTTAAGAATGAAGTGGAACTTTGGAAAGACTAAGTATAGGGGTATAGGAAGTGGATGAACTCATAGATATTAACACTGAGAATCTAGGGCCATGATTCTGTTGCCCTTGCATTTCACTTAGTGTGCAGTCTTTAGAGCTTTACCAGGGATTGACCTGCTTTGATATGGGTCAGACCTAGTGTGCTGGTCTTTTTTCACATCTTTGTATTTTTGCATTTGTGTCAGTGAGCCTGGAAGCTAATCCAGTCAGTGCTCTCTCCTTCCTTCTTTCATGTTTCTCACCCTCTATGTCCTCCTCCATACTTTGTTTACAGGCTGTTCCAATTTGCTTTTGTTATTGTGTGTGGTTTCTGTTATTTGGAAATGTTTCATTTTTTAATGTAAGATTTTTCCTTTCTCATTCATCTGAAGCCATCTGAAGACAAAAATATATATGGTATACATTCTTTCTTTGTCCTTCATAGCATGTTGCCTCTAATACAAGGTTCAGGACATATCAAATACCTGGTATTTGTTTGGATTACTCAACATTGATGAGATGCTGATGATGAGATGCATGTGTGCAACAAGCCTATTTTACCAACATCCATTTCTGTGTCTCAGTAGCACTATTTGGAAGATCTTCAGATGCACTTGAGAAGTATGTCTACTTAGCAGCTCCCTTCCCCCCTCCCAGCAAGCCCAGGAGCCTGCTTATCTCTGTCTTTCAAGCACCAGGGTGGCCAGTGCTAGCCGCCATGCCTCCAGCTTTTAGTTGGGTCCTGGGATTGAACTCAGGGGCTTATGCTGGCAAATCAGTGCTTTCCTAACTAAGTGGTCCCTCCAGCCCACTTGCCTTTTCTGGTTTACCACCCGGTCACCACCCGGAAGTTACACTGCTATGTCATGAGAATTTCCTCCTAAGAGATCAATAAGAATGAGGAGTTGGTTGCACTAGTTTGCTGTTGTCACTACTGTTTGTGGTTCTTATTGTCTTCCAATTTTTTTTTGCCTTTTGGAGGAAGTGCAATTTGATTGGCAGATAGTAAATACCTTTTGGGTTCACTTAATGTTCCTTAGTAACTTATGAAACTGAAATACTTAACCACATGTTTATCAACCTTGAACACTGTTGAGAACAGATTTTTCAGCCCATTCCGTATTGATTACATCAGAATGCTTATGGATGTGTGCCTTTAAATCGGCTTTCATTACCAAGTGAGTTCCTGAGCATAAGTTTAGGATAGGTGAGTAGACAACCATGGGTAGTCAAAACAAACGTGCAGAATTGCCTGATATTCCTAATTAGATATGAAAAATGGCAAGCTCTCCCTTCCTCCCTCTTTCCTTCCTTTCCTCCACCTCTATTCTTTCTCTCTTATGTGCCTTCATTCCCTCTTTTCCTCCTGCTTTCTTTTTTCCTCAAACCCTACCACTTCCCCCTTCTTTTTTCATCTCATTTTATTCTTTTCTTCTTCCATCCCCACCCGTTCTCTTCTCATTTCCTTCCCTCGACTTTTTCTTCTATCTTCTTTCTATCTTGCTCTTCTCTATTTATTTCAGAGAAATGAAAAATTTATGGAGCAGCTATTTAGCTATTAACAACTACTCTTGTTCTGTTGTAGACAGTCTATTAAAAGTGTTTAATATAGCTTTAATCTATTTCTAATTGATACTAGTTTTATGCATTTATGGGTGTGATGTGAGAGGGATGGGCAGGATGAGGGCGGATGTTGGTCAAGCATATAAGATTTTATTTGGAAGCATATTTGCAATATGCTACTGGAACTTCCTGTGTGGTGTATGTTGGGAGACAATTTGATATAGGTTCCTCATGTGTTTACCTAGGAGTAGAAGTACAGAAATGCTGGGTTGGCTGTCCTTATTGTGGATCTTTTCAAGGATGTGGTGTGAAGACAAACATGGTGTTTTCCACTGGAACAAAGGCTGGGTTTATTTATTGACTGTTGTATGTTACAAAGATCAAGTAGCCTTTCCATCCATTAAACCTATTCAAGTTCTCTGAGCTGAGTGTTCCTGCAGGGAAACCCAATGACTGCAGACACCATTGATCTCTCTTAAGTCACCCTCTGGGCATGGGTTTTAGGGAACATGGAAAGTTTTGACACTTTGTCTCCTGTGCATGCTGTTAGCAATGGGCTACTTTGTCCCTGGCCGAGGAGGCTGCTAGTGACTTCTTGACATGCTTTCATACAAATAACATCGTGTACTTAACTGGCTGTCTTCTACATAGTACTGGGTAAAATGTTGACTGAGGTAATAACTTTGAAGAACCACTGTAGAGAAGGTTCAGTTCTTCACTGAACACGCATGCATAGAAAGTATATCATAAAATTATCAATGGGCTAGAACAGGCACTGATTTTGCAGAGGACCCCAGTTGGATTCTCATCACTCAATCAGGTGGCTTACAAGTCCATGTAACTCCAGTTCAAAAGATTTGACATCCTCTTTTGGCCTCTGTGTGTATCTGCAGACAGAAGTATATTCTCTTATATGTATATGCATAATTAAAAATAAAATGACATAATCTAAAGTTGTTCCTGTACAGATTTTCTACAGGAGCAAAACCAAACTGTTCTCATCATTTCATTTATCCTCATTGACTAATTCTTAACGCTTTACCTTGTGTGTGTATTTAAATATTTCCCATATAAAAAGTTCATGAGTACTTTGGAAATAATTGACTTTAATTATTTAGTACAATTTTAGGCTAAATATTATGAATGAGACTTTCAAATGATGGTGGCAAGGTTTAATGAGGTGTAATTGCAGGTCCTTAGATATTTGTACAAGGAGAAAAGCTTATTGTACACCACAGAAGCATTTTATGTATGATGATGACTGACACAGCCCATTATGGAATTTGAATACGCTTAATTGTCCAAGAAAAGTAATTGAAAATAATCCTTTAGGTGTCAAAATGTAGCAATTTCTCATTTGACTCTGTCAGCTGTTATTTAATATCTTTCCTCATTGTACACATGCTTTTTTGGCAGCTCATTAGTTATGTCACTAAGGAAAGAAGAGTTTTTAAACATTATTGAAGAAGAAACTTTTGTTTCCAATATGTTGAAATGTGAGTTACATAATGACATTCGCATGAAAACAATCTGACGTTATCAGCATGACCTGTGTGCTTGGCTAACTGAAGGGCAAACTTGGAATAGGTGCAGTGCTAATTTATCAGCTGCAGTTTTGAAAATCCATATGAAGAATCTAGTGTGTAGCTTGGCAAAGGTATTTGAGAGTATCATTCAGTTTACGGCATGCCAATGACTCTAATAATAATTTTACTATTAATGATCTTTGTGTTCTCGATAGCTAAGTATCATTGGGAGATGCAGGATCAAACTGAGATGTGTGGGTGGGAAAAGATAAAACCCTGGAATAAGCAGATATATGTACATTTCTGTACAGTTGTATGCTTAGTTCTGAGACTTAACACACAAAACACAAGATAGAATTAAACCATTCATGAAATTTAGACTATTTATAAATTAAAGTCTGTTTATTTAAAAACAATGCCTCACTATTGTGTGACCTCTTGGGGAGCTATACAGATGTTTAACCCTGATAGAGAGAACATTGAAAGACAGAAGAAAGGACTCTATTCACGGCCAGCTTAGTGAACGAATGGGTTTATTGGGCCAAAATAGTCCTGATCTGCAGTCAATTTCCTTTCTCTTGCTCTAGTATTCGCAAGACTACATTCCTCTGTGATAAAATTATGAACAGATAGTCAGGTGGGAGTATGTCTGGAATCTTGCTTAAGTACTGGTGACCACTCTCTGCCTCCTTTTAGGGGAAATGTTAGGTCCCACTATTATGTATAGAAGACAGAGACAGAGACAGACAGAGAAACAGAGACAGACAAAGATAGAGGGGGAGGGAGACAGACAGATTTAGCTTTCAGATCACATCTATAAATGCTATGCCTGCAGTCTGACTTTGGATGATGGTTAAATAGCAGACACTCAAGGTCATACTTTGCTGGCAAGAGCCTGGCACCCAGGTATCCATTACAGTGACGAAAGAGGCTGTCTGTGTCCTTTGTAATCAGCTGGAAAGAGGCTAATGTGGCATGGGTAGAGCTACTGGAGCTGTTTGCCTGCACAGGTGATGTGTAACTCCCTTATGCTGGAAGGTGAAGTGGATACAGAAGCAGAGGCACATGCAGTATAAAGGTGTCCCGTAAAATGACAGCACAAACATATCCTAGATACAGGATGCCTTGCCCTGTAATCTTAAACTTACCAGGGCTTCAAGGTAGCTCTTGTTATCTGAGCCATTTGGATGAGGACATGAGTCTGAATTCTCTACATGGCTCTGTAAGATACTGTCTCCCCACCTTCTGTTGAGTGTGGACTGAGACTTGGAAAAGAAATTTTCCATCTGCACAAGTGTCATTGTTTGTTTTTCTTTTTGGGTGTTTTTGCTTTTGTTTTATGACTAAGGGGATAGATTTATATCTAAGGCAGCCCTTTTCATCTGCAGAGAAATGTTTCTCACTGCCTTAGGCTCTCTGCCTCTCCCTCCCACTTAAACCCTTTATATTCTCTGTCATTACTTCACACATAAAGTCCTGCCTGAGACTTTAAGCTTCTTTCATGGCTGTTTGGATTCTGAACTGCCCTTAAGAGTCACCTGCTGCAAACCCCCTGGGAGTGCAGACTTTCTCCCACATGTCTCCCAGGGCAAAGAAAAATGCAGAGAAGCTTCCTTCCTCTTCTCCAAATTCTACTCCAAGATAGGAAGAATATTAACATTTATGTTATGAGATAAAGGTAATAAAAGATAGCTATTATTTAGAAACCTAACAAAAATCTAAATCTGAAATGAATGTTGAACCAATGCATTGAATCTAAACCAAAGGAAAATAGAAACGCTTCATTGCCTTTCAGTTCTAAACTCACTGGGACTCAAGGTTACTAGTTCTTGCCGATCTTTTAAAGGACGTGTGTTTGGCTCCTCATATCCAAGTAGGGTGGCTTGAAGCCCTATAGTTCGAGTTCTTATGTATTCTACACCCTCTTAAGGCCTCCGTGGGTATCTGTACCTATGTAACATACATTCACAAGAATATACTCACATGCACATATTAAAAAGAAATCTTTAAAATTGCTGGGCTTCCTGAACTTCCTGTATAGTCACCTTTTGATTTATATCTGCACCAATTAAACAAATTATTATTTTTAAATTCATTGTATGCATGCAAATTCCCATGCCAGTATGTGCACATGTATGTATGTGTGTGTATGAGGTGAGAGGGTGCATAAGAGGGCCTTGGATTCTCTGGAGTTGAGAGCTGTTTGACCTGGGAACTGGACAAAAAACTTGAGTTTTCTGAAAGAGCAGAAAGTGCTCTTAACCATCTAGACATAGCTATATACGCACACATATATATGGGTGCCTAACCATCTAGACATAGCTGTTATATATACACAAATGTATATATATATGTGTGCTTAACCATCTGGACAGAGCTGTTATATATATACAAATGTATATGTGTGTGTGTGTGGGCTTAACCATCTGGACAGAGCTGTTTTATATATATATATATATACACAAATGTATATATATGTGTGTGCTTAGCCATCTATACATAGCTGTTATATATACACAAATGTATATATATATGTGTTTAACCATTTAGACATAGCTGTTGAATATACATACATATGTATACACATGTGCTTAACCATCTATACATAGCTGTTGAATGTATATACATACATATGTGTTTAAACATCTAGATATAGCTGTTTTATACACACACACACACACACACACATATTCTTTTATACCACTTTTAGGTGAAAGAATAGAAGAGAGAAATTTGTCTTTTTCATGAACATATTTGTTTGAACAAAGAGATCACACTTTACTCAAGGAAAACTGGTTGCAACTAGATATCTAGTTAATAACAATAATGTCAACAATAATTATTAGACAAACACAATGATGCATCTTACTTATTAAGTTTTGAAATCATCCACAGGATTCATAAGAATCTCTATCACATCTATTGACTGTTGTCCAAAAAGTTAATGAATTAGAAGATAGACATAGTAAATGTTAAATGGTAAAGGTCTTTTAAATTTAATGTTTAGAAATCTTTCATGTTGGAGATATGGGTCAATGGTTAAGAGCACCTGCTGCTCTCCTAGAGGACCTGCATTCAATTCCAAGCAACCACATCAAGAAGCTCACAACCACTTGTAATTCTAGTTCCAAGAGATCCCCTTCTTCTGGCCTGTGCAGGCTTCCACACACTTGGCGTTCGACAGAGGCACACATACATGAATATAATGTAAAAGGTAATAAAGAAATACATGTTTTAGTGTAAGGGCAGTTCTGCTACAATGTGCCCACCTTCTATGATCTTTGTTCCTCAGGGATGGTAGTGTAGAGAAGTTAATTGATTTCTAGAGGACTTTTTATGGCCAAATATGAAAAATGGTTCTAATCTCCTATGAGATGACCCTTCTTTTCTACTGACACATTCCTGGGACGGGGAATGCTGGAAAGAAGGGTGTAGGCATGCAACACAGGCCAAAGCCCAGAAGCTTGCTTTGGTTGGTTGTTCCCTAGACTTAGGGAAAGGAGATTGCCATGTAATTAGCCAAATGGCTGGAGCCAAAAGAGTGTATTACTAGTAAAAACCCTCTGACAGGGGCAAGGGAGGTGCCTCGGCATTCAAATCCCTGGCTGCTCTTCTAGAGGACCTGGTTCCATTTCCAGCACACATATGCCTTCTCTTAGCTGTCTGTGACTGCAGGGGATCTGGTGCTCTCTTCTGGCCTCTGGGCATCAGGCCTGCACAAGGTGCACAGATATATATACAAAATGCCTAGACAAATAAATAAAAATTAACCTATCTGATAAAGCTTCTGATTTGATTTCTATATGAATTTATTTCTAGGGTGTATTTTGGAGAGACAGATGAGCTGGTTAAGAGAAAGCAGCACGTTCATGAGCCCAGAACAAGAACCACATCAGTACCTCAGTACCGTGCATTGCTAGTTCCTCGTTACAAGGAGAGTGCTGGATAGTGGCAGCTGTGGTAAAGTAAGAGCAGCTATTAATGGACATGGCCACACACACTGCATGATTATATTGATGAAATTTTCTTAATTACAACCATCAAAGGCAAAACCAGACATGTATGGTGACCAATTTTGTTCAGGCTTCTGTAAGGAGGCAAATAACTGAGATCAGACTGTCCAAATAGCAGAACATTCACCAGGGTGGCTTTGCCTTAGAGTTTTACTGGGGGGATCCAACAAGCTGCAGATAGAGTCATTCTAATAAGAGTTGCTTTGAAGGAAGGGGAAGCCTCAATCTTTTATTTGAGTAGGAAATACTTTTTTCCCCATGTGCTTAACAGGAATCAAATCTATTTACACTTAGTGAAATAACCATAACAAGTGCTTTTAAAATTAACCCATAACAAGTGTTTTTAGAATTAACTTTCAGTCATGGGACCAAGTCTGGGAAACTGGAAAGCCAATCTCAGGCCTTACCAGCAAATGGAGAATTCGATCTTCTCTTCTCTTCTCTTCTCTTCTCTTCTCTTCTCTTCTCTTCTCTTCTCT
>LOJH01022616.1:7921-19831 GCA_001685095.1 Ellobius talpinus
ATATATATATATATATTTATATTTTACTAGTGGTCATGATAACCATGAAGTTTTGAGCCAAGTCTTAGAGACTGTATTTTCAGGTACAATGTTGGTTTTGTTGTTTGATGACTTCCCCAATCTAAAATCCTTTGGGAATTTTCCCTGTGTGTCTTATCATCTGTCCTCTCTGCCACCCGCCCTTGTATGCTCTCCTCTTAACACTTGGTGGCCCTTCTTAAAAAGTCACATTAGGGTGCTTTTGTGTCTTCCCTTTTTCAAAATTTATGTCTTTTTATTTGTGAACTATGGGTTGATTGTCATTTTGCATTGTAGTTTATCAAGAAAGTGGGTTTTAAAGTATAAGGTTGTGGACACCCGGAGTGCTTCATCTCACAGCCTAACTTTTTATTTCTCCTCTAAGTACACAGAACATACTTACGTCACTTTAAACATTAGATAAAGTATAAAGAAAAGCATGAAAGAAAAATTAAAAGAGAAATCTGTTTATAACAGAATGAGCAACACAATTACCCCCTTTCCTCTCCTTATAAAGGACTGGGGAAAACACGAGGAAGAATAGAGAGAATGCCAAAGATGGTTGCCACTGGCACCAGGATTGGCACCAGACCCTCTTTGTTTAGCTCAGGGTGCCTGTGATTTGTTAGTTGGCATCCGCATTGCAGTGTGGAGTGATGTTACAATATATTGACAATTTCCAGATCTAGAAATGTCAATAGTCCTCTTGGCTATTTTCAGATCACATCCTTCGTCTCTAATGGAAGATGAAATAAAGATGGATGGATAATAAACTTCCTTTGTTGACCAACTTCCCAGTGCTTTTCTTTCTCCCTTCCTCATTTGGTTCAACGCACACTTTCCCCCTACTCCATCCCTAGCAACCTCATCTTTTCTGAAATGTGGAAAGAGTTACTGGAGCTTTGACACAAACTGTCGTGCTACATCTGCATCTGATATAGTTTGGGGGGAGAACTTGTATCATTTTTGATACGTAGTTTATTAGGCTTTTGCATTACAGGGCAGTATTTTGTTCAAAGCTCAGTGTCTTTGTTACTCAGCTTCTTCCGTGCATATAGCCTGATGGACCGCAATTCAGTCCATTTTATTTTTCTTTATATTAGCAGAGGGTCATATTAAATAGAGTTATTTATAAAACTATATGCCCCCCATTTTAGCTAAAATTTGGTAAATGATTTGGGAGTAACTATATTTAAGTCCATAAAAATCATCTGATGCTATTGACTCAGGGGGCTGCGCTTCGGCTGTTCCGTTGCTACAAGAACCGCCATTTTGTTTGTGAAGTGCCAGGCGAGGGGGAAAAAAAAGGCAGACACTGTGTTTGATGCCAATAATGGTTGCCAGTGGCACCGAGGTTGGCATCAGACCCTCTTTGTCTAGCTGCTGAATGCCTTTGATTCGTTGGTTGGCACCCGCATTGCAGTGGGCACACTGGAAAGTTTTTGACAATCCCTGAATGAAAGCTGCCTGCTCGTCTGCTGCAGCAAAGCTTAGCTAATAGAAAACCCTTCCCTTTTTTTTAGGCTTAAAAAAAGATTGTAACAGATTAAGGAAAAAATAGTTCTAAAATGGGCTCCATATTCCCGAAGATATTAAAGATGTCCAATGATTCTTGGGCAGGTGGTAACTATTCCCCATATTGTCTTTGTTATTGCATTCATCAAAACAAAGTAAAGCAAAACAAAATGCAAAACAACAAGCCTTGTGCGGTGCACCTTCTCAGGACACACCACCCTTAAAATACAGGATATGCTACGACAAGTGGGTGGGAGCATGCTCAGTGTAGTGATGGATAAGCGCACCCATTATGACTGACTGTTGCTTTCATTTACATCTCTATTGATTTCTCATTCAATTTCTAGTTCTCTCAATGTCTACACTTCTTTTTTTAGTAGTTTGTTAAGAGGTCCTTCCTTCTCTCTCTAGTTAGTAATGTATACAGTGAACATGTGAAAAACAGAAACCTTAATGAGGGAGCTACATGTCAAAATCAGTCATTCTTGACCTCAATTTTGCACCAAGATGTTGTCAAATTCTTAGTGCACAATTCCACATTCTGGGTGAGCAAGTGGGGAGGCAGACAATAACCAAAAGAAAGGCTAAAATAATTTTGATTCGGGTTTCCTAGATAGCATTAATATTGCTTCCCAGTTAACCGCCATTATCTCATTAATTAATAAGAAGGATTAGCAGTTCTACCCAAAGGGTTACACAGAAGGAAGTGTGGCCTATGGGAGGCCTTAAGTTGCCAGACTGTGTCCTGTCTGGAGCCAGGAGATTCAGGGATGCTGGTGGGGGGTGTGTAAGGGAGTATGAGGAGGAAGCAAGGACTGGGCTTTCTGTGAGGCATGGAGGGGTTTAAAGAGAAGAGAGGTCACAACACAGAGCTTAAAGATCTCAAGAGATAGTGTCTGCTGTTAGGAATTTAACAGATGGGAGTTTAAAGTGAGCCAGCCCAAGCGAGTTTCAGACCCTACTTTCCACTAACAAGACTTGTTTTTGGAGTGTGGCAGAGCCCAGCAGTCTTGCTTCTATCCAGAACAAGTAACTTCCTTTAGCCTTGTTGAACCCTTAACATTAATTGTTATCCATTGTTGGATGGCAACTTTTGCTTCTCGATTGTTAAATGATATCATAATTGAAGTGTATTTGGAAGTTGCGAAAGACATGGCTTGTTTGGAGGGGAAGTTGTAATCATTATTGTCTTTGAAACAGAGCCCTTCCTGCTTGTCACATGGCATTAGTGAGGACACACTTGCCGAGCGATTTTCCTCCTTCAGCTACTGCAGCTCAGAATCCTTCTGGGTAGCAATTATTTCTTTATGAAAAGCTTAAATAGATCATTGTTTGCAAGTTGACAGCACTTTTTAACATTTTAATAAGTTTCACTTCATTTGCAGGTATGTCCCATTGTGGGGGCAAACAAGCTTTCATAGCTTGCTGAAATGATGCCGCTCTGTGGGGGTAATTTGGTGGGCTTTCATTGTGACATCAGAGAGCATGAAGTGTGTGTGGATACATGTTTGATTTAGGAAATGGCTGTTAAATTTTCCCATCCTGGTACCCTGTCCTTGACTGAACTTCTGAACTCTGGTACACATTTGTTCACATTCTTCCTCATACACAATTCACAAGATAAAGAAGGGCTCTTATTGGTATGTCTTGCCCCTAGACCTAATGAGACCTTTGTTAGAACATATATTCTAAGATTAGATACTTAGCAATTTTCCCACCGATAAGGACAAAACGGGGTGTAAGGGGCCAGAAGTCCCCCCTCTCTGCCTTGGTGTCCCTGCCACAAAGATAGCTTTGCCAGACAACTCAAGAGTTAAACTCGGAGGCCCTAGCTGCCAGCTGGAAAGGGGGCATCTGTGTCCTGATATGGCAAGGCAGGCTTCTGCATTGCTGTTAATACGGGCTCACTTTTCAAAGGGAGAGACAGCAATGGGGGCGTCATTCATTGTGATCATGACTTTCAGATATTCAGAACACCCTGGCGTGGATTATTTTCTGAAGGCAGCAAAGGTTGGTAAGGCATCCTGTAGAGGATCTAGCCCTGGGCTTCCTTTCCCACCCCGCCCTCGCTCCCATGTAGACAGTAGTATGCATTTTGAAAAGACAAGTATGTAGCTGGATTTTGTATGTTCAGAGTCACACACTTTGTACTCTGTGTGTCCCGTGTGTAAGAATCAAAATTCTCTTCACTGCGTAGAAATGCTGGGGAATCTAGGGGCCCTGAGCCCTGTAGTGAGTGACAGGAAGGGTGGTCGGGTAGTGTGGGGGCCAGTGCCCTGCTCAACACAGTGGAGCTTGTGTGCCTGGAGACCGCCAAGGTGCATAAGCCCTTCCAAATCCAGAAGTATAGATTTATGAAAGATTGGTAGGATTTAAAAATACACATAGTCGTTTCCCCTCCTCAATTGGAATTTGAATGAAAACTGCCAAAAGGAAATGAAAGTTTTAATCTCCATTGACTTTTTTTGAATCTGGTACTCTTGTTTGAATAAACCATCCAAGATATTCAACTTAGCAGGGTCTTTCTCCTCAAGGGCCTTGAGTCTGCTAAGTTAGCATGAAAAGCCTGTTATTTGGTTTACGACATTCCCCTTGCTGCCTCTGCTGAACAGTTAGAATCCAGAACCGGAAGAGGAAGACATTCATGGCCATGTTGAGTCTGAGTCCTCAGCAGTTCCTAAAATCGTTGGAACATGCAGAGCATGCATTGAGTTGGTTTTCATTTCTATCATCACAATGGCCTACGGGATAACTAAGTTTATCTCCAAAGGAGCAGTTACTGCTTTGTGTGGAGGAGGCTTATGAAGGGTGGAACTAGCACACAGCTCACACTAAAGCTGAAAATGGTGGCCCAGGGCAAGGCCAGTCTTCTGCTGGTCAAGTAGCACCTGATAAAGTTTCCTTTAGTTTATGAAGGAGTAGCATTTTGTAGCGCAGTGGTGGTGAGAGTGGAACTCATGGCCCTGCGGGAGTCTGTCTGCACACGTGCTGTGGCGGAGCAGGCAACACAGCTCCCAAAGCAGGAGTTCCAGCCTTTCAGCCTTCCCAGGAGGAATCACTGTAGAAACCTCAAGGCCCTGTGGTTAGTTCTGTGGCTGAAAACGGGAGTTGGTACAGCAGCATGTCTCAAGGACAAGCACCGTGAGGAGAGGCGCTTCCTTTTGACTGGGCTCACTTTTCTGTGGCACTGTGGCACATTGTCTCATTTTAGACTTAGTTGTTAGGATTTGGCATGGAGAATAAATCATCAAATTGTAGGGAACTTGTGAAAACTAAGTGTGTGTAGCAAGGACTGAGTCTTTAGGATTAGCTTGTATTAACTGAAAATTACAGATGTGAGAGTAATAACACTTGAATGGTTGGGCTTTTTTGGTTGTTACATTATTCAGAAAATTGGGATAAATGGCTACCAATTAACCAGTGAGGTAGAAAGACCTTGAGGCTGAATTGAGGGCCACACATTAAAAAATAAAATTCTGATAATTTAAGCAAAGCAGCATTCCAAGGAAAAAAAGCCAGCCATTCATGTGCACCAATACATTGTTTATAATAAAACACTTAGACACACATTCGCTCTGTTTACGATGACAGTTTAAACAGGACACTGTTGATGAATCACAGTCAAATTAAAGAACTCTGAATAAAGACTATATAATTGGAAATATGGAGTGATGGATGAAGTAATTTTATGAGCTGAAAAGTTGCCTGGAGGTTGTGTATTTTCAGAATCCCGTTTTAAGGCACTTCAGAGCATGCATTAAGTTACTGATACAGCACAATCAGAAAACAGAATTTGTTCAAACAAGTACCAAGCGAAATAGGAACTGCCTTTGAGACAAATTCTTAACTGCTAAGTTTTAAAGTTATAGTTAGCTTCAACTATTTCTCAAAGTAGGAAACTGAATAAATAGTATGCACTGATTTTTCAAATACATGCACACATTGAATAGTACATATGTTGAAATATGTCCTCTATAAAACTGTAAAAAGTATTTAACAGGTACCAAGTGCTATTACGTGACACACATAGACTCTATTACTGAGGGTAAATAAAAATTTCTTTTTTTAAAACTTGATCTTGTATACTTATATTGGAAAAGATGCAGGCCAATGCGACAGTTGAGCAGCAGTGGGCTTAAAGTAGGCACAAAAAATGCTCGTGCACATAGATGTTAGCAGAGGGATTTGAAATAGGGTGTATTCGGTCATTCCTATAAGGAGGGGACTCCACTTGCATTTGTACGAAAGTGTGAAAAATGTTCTCGCTTAGGACAACTTGTATTTTGTTATCTGCAGTTTCTGGATGGATTAGCTTAAATTTGCTATGCTATGTTAAAAGCCTTGTTTTATGAGGTCGGTCTCAGCTTCTGGCCTGGGTGTCAGGAACCCTGCTATGGGATGCAACTTGCCTTGTTAGGTTTAATTGACCAAAGCTGATGTGTTAAAACAATTCATTTGGGCTGTAACTTATGCCCAGGCTAAGTTGCTACCTGAATCCCTTGACCTTGACTTGTCTGGGTCATGAAATGGCTGCAAGCTGTTTGACCTTTCTATTGTGCAGCAATGTCACTGTTTCCTCTTATTCTTTAATGGTAATAGCTGACAAAAAGGCCCCAGCCCATACTTTACACACCAATGGACTCAAGGCGTCAGTCCCTTTGGCCCCTTTGCACTAGCCACATCTTCTGTTTAACGTGATCTCGCTGTAGCAGTGACTTTCTTTTGTTTGCTGACAGTGATGGGGACAAATTTGCAGCCTTGCTGGCTATAGGAGGTAGGAGATTATTCAGGAATTTGGAGGGATTTGGATCAGTTCTTTGTGGATTTTCAACTTCTGTGTTTTGTGATGACATGTCATGATTTCCTTTCCCCGTTCCCCTGAGGTTTACTTCTTAGCCCTTTATATTTATGGTTTCCTTAAGAATTGTTTTCCAACATTTTAGCCATTACGCTAAAAGCATTTTATTGTAATTATGTAGGTTAAAGTGACAGATTTGGTTATCTGTTTGGTGACTCAGGCACCAATCAAAACAATTGACTTGTGCTTGGTACTGTGATCACTGTCCAGCCCTGGGAAGGCTCAGGCCTGGGCATGTAAGACAAAAATGAGCATTTTAAACCTACTATATCTTCTAAAATACGTTATGATTTTTGGGAAAACCTATTCTTATTGAGGTAAATAGTTAAATTTCATGACATAATAGTGACCCATAGTAGTGAATGTGAAGACTTTATTTCTGTAGGGACTTTTGCCACTATATCAAGTTAACTATTTAACTTAATGAATATAAAATTGTTTTTCTGTTCCTCATGAAAACCCCATGTTCAAAAATGGAGAATTTTTACCTTGGTTCTTGTTCAAAGCAATGAAATAATTTAATTTTAAAAGTATTGGAAATGTCTCCTGAAATGTTAAAACAGAGGTATTTTTATCCTACCAATCTTTTCATTGCCAAATATGACACTATACTTCATGATTTTTCCTGTGTTTGCCAGATTAAATGTTTAAATTGCAAACTGTTCCATTTTATTTTTAAATTATTAGAGGAAAGAAGGAAGTTTAAGTTAGAGTGTGCTTTTTTTTTCTTGTGCTGCACACTGTTTACACGTGTGTGGGTACACTAACAGATGAGAGACAGTGTGCTGATTGAATCCTGGGAAAAGCACTAAAATTCTGGGTTCTCTTTACAGTTGTTTTTTTTTCCCCCTACAAATAGCAGGTGAGAAATTTTCTTTAAAAAAAATTCTTTCTTTCAGTGGTTGTATTAAACTGCCTTCCTGTAGGGATGTTCAGGGTATCAAGGAATTTGAATGCCTTTAAACTTTAACCCTGTGAATAACGCATCTTAGGGTTCAGAGTGCAAGGGCAGTCGGGAAACATCAACAGACTTCACTGGATCAGCAGCCCCAGATTTCCTCTTCCTACAGAAACCGGTTAGAGAGGAGTGAGCCCGCTTGCCTTTCTGTCCTTTGACTGGCCTCCCACAGGTAATGCTAACCTGGAGTCGAGTTTGGATGGGGTTAGTGGACTAGTGGGTCACATGGCAGTGGAAATGAGAAGTGAAGGATTGTAAAAACATCTGTGACCTTCTTCCAGTTCTTTACAGATTGTTAAAGCGATCTCAGCTGCTGAATGGCAGAGGTTCAGTTTCTGGCCTAGGGCTGATTAGTGGGTGCTGGGGAAACACTGTGTATTTTGGGGAAGTGAAGAGAAGTTTGTGGGAAAGATAATAGAGCTTAGCTCTGGCAGGGATTGAGAAGAATGATTTATGGACTGAGGGGTGAATAATCTACCATTGAAAATCTGGCGTTCTTTGAATTTTGGATTTCTTTTGCAGTTCCGCAGATCTCCTTCTTTGGTATCTTCTTTGGTTTTGCAAAGATGTTTCTTAGTTTAGATGTTGTAGCAAAGTAGCAGACTGACTGGTTTACAGACTCCAGAGTGCATCTTCCTTAGCATTCTGCAGACTGTTAGTCCAGGGTCAGAGTTCAGCGAGGGTCACCGTATGGGTTGATAATCACCCCCTTCAACATTTTGTCAGAAAAACTCCCGGGGATCCCTTTTCAAGCCACTAATCTCATTTTTGGAAGGGTCCACCCTCCTGACTTAATTTGGTAACAAATGTGTTCCTTAGTACCATCATCTTCAGAGTTAGGGTTTAAACAGGACTTTTGGTGACATACAAACTTCTGGTTTGTTTTCTGTTGCTGTAATTAAACACCATGACCCAAACAACTTTGGGAGGAAACGCTGCTTCCAGGTAGCGCTTCATCACTGAAGGTCATCAAGGCAGGAACCTGAATCAGTAACAAAGATGAGATCATGGAGGAATGCGACTCACTGACCTGCTCCTTCTCTGGCTTCCACTCAGTTAGCTTTCTTATGTAGTCCAGTCCCACATGCTTAGGGGTGGTGCTGCCCACAGTGGGCTGAGCTCTCTAGTATCAGTTAGCAATCAAGAAAATGCTCCACAGACATGCCACAGGCCAGTGTGACAGAGGCTGTGTCTAACTGAAGTTCCCCCTTCCCAGGTGACACTGTCAAGGTGACAAATTAAGTGGTATACAGCTAGTCTCTAACACAAAGTGCATGCCTGGAGACACTGGGCTCTGCTCTTACCCTTTGTCAGATTAGTGGCTTTGGATAAGCTCTGCACATTTCATATGCTTTGATTTTCTCTTTTGTAAAATAGGAGTTACAATGATTCTTTAAGGATTTTTGAAGTCATGTAAGTAAAACATTTAGTAATAACTGTTATCCCTATATATGAAGGGATATTACGTATTATAGCATAGTCTAGAGACTTCCAGAGAAACCATCTAAGCATGTAGGGAAGGAATTATGGATATTTAAACAAGTATTCAACAGTGAGCTTTCGCCAGTGATACATCCTAAGGAGGAAAGAAAGCAATATTCCACTCCTACTCTCGTGTATGGGCCCCTTGTTAGCAAGAACTTTGAAGGTAGGCATGAAGGTAGGTAGCTAGTCCTGTATTGTTTTCAAACCTACTTAAATTAGAATGACTGTATCCTTTCAGTAGTCTTTAGATTTTCTAGAGTTTTCTGGATCTATTTGGAATATTTCAAAGAAAGGAGTACCAGTTTTATTTGTGGCTTTCTGAATAAAAAACTTGACTTGTGTTAGCTAAAGGGGGCCCTGGTAATGGATCTGTTGCCCTGCAGAAGAACATGGAAATTTCCTGTGTAGTGAAATGAAGTCACCAACATTTGGAAGAGCTTCCTTTATGTTTCAGATCGAGTTGGACAGAAGTGAGGATAATGTGACAGGGCTGGATGGCTGTTTAAAGGGAGCAAGCTGCTGGTTTTGAGACTCTCAGTCAGAAAGGTCATATGACCCTTGCTTGGGTCAGAGCCCCAGATTGCTTAATTAGCCACATGGATTGTTTTATTTCAGTGCCATCTGACTCTTTAAGTCAGTCTTTCCTATTCCTCCTTTTTGTGGCTTCCCAAAATTTAATTAAATGATCTCTAGAGAGAAGAAGTTTAGTATTTATTGCTTAGAGTGATTTCACTTTTACTAAGAACGACTGGACGCCAAAGGAGAAATGGTTAAAACATTGGCTTCTCCCCACCATGAGGTAATTTGGGATCAGTGTTTGACTTCAGTGCCTCTGGTTGGTTGGCTTCCCATGGGCCTGGAGCTAAATTTGTGTGCCAGATTCCTGGGCTACTGGCTAGTACTGCTCTCCATGGCCAGTGGACTGTTCCTCTCCCTCACTTGGTAGAGATTAGGAAAGTATAGAGATTAGGAGTGAAATATCTTATGTCATACGTCACGCTGATTCTGTGAGTAGAAGAAACATATTCCTAGATGAAGGGCTTTGTGATAATGTTTATCATAGATCTACAGGATCTAGTCAGGGGTCAGGATGAGAAGTTGTTCCACGTTTATCTAGTAGTTAAAGGCTAACTAGGGAGTGCACGGAACATTGATCGGAACATTGATCAGCTTGTTTAGATTCTGGTCCATAAATTCTAATAATCCGTGGTGTGCCTTTTCTTGTTGAGAAGACACTGGCATTCAGTAGTTGCTGTTCTGTTCACAGGATACACAAAAATCTATAAAAGTGAGTTCCTAGAACATAGTGTATTGTTTCCACCATTCAAATTGGATTGCTGCTGGTAACATTTGTTACTGTGTCTTTCCCATGCACTTGAAAGCTTGGCTTACACTTTTGCTGTAAGTTAATGTGATGCTCCAATGAGAACATACACATGGATCTTAAACACTGACTGTGTTTTGTAGCCTCCCAGAGATGCTGAAATGTCTCTTTATTCCTGCTACATCAAGCATCATGTTTCAGGCTATGACCTGTAGTTATCATGTGCAATTTCAGTTCCATTTATAGTCTCCAAGTAAGGGGAAAGCAGCTTATAGTAATATGAGGATCACTGGTTTTACAATAATTAAATAGACTCGTTATACTGCATTAATCCCGTTTGGAACAGTTGGAATGACTTCTCAGTACTAACAAACACAACATTAGGGCTCACAATTAATCTGCTTTTTGTATCCAACATTTGTATAATATGAAACATGTGCATAGAGAAACATATTTCAGATTTAATATGAGTTCATGGGAGGATAAAATGAAATCGTATTATATTTGAGCAATATGAATACAGTTCTAAATACTGATCAAATCTGGAATTCATTTAGAATGCGAGTAGGTAGAAAAATATTTTTAGCAAGTTTGCTTCTTTGGTGAATGCCATGTTTTTATTCTTAGAATTGTATTTTTTCCTGAGATGCACATTTTGTATATGATGTGTAAGACACACTCAACGTAAAAAGAACCCTTTATGCAGTCTACTGTCCGGCTGTTAACACATTGTAAACTGTGGCCTGGTAGCTGTCACTGGTAATCACTCCTAGAGGGCATGAAGCAGACTCAGTCCTAAAGTCTGGTTCAGTCTGCTTCTGAAGTTCATGGGAATGGACTGTCCTAGTCAAAGACTCATCTTTCATTCATTGTCTAAAGAGCATCATCACGATTTTGTCGAAAGGGCTCCTGAGTTAGAATTATGTTTATGTCTCCTGTGGTATTATAAGCCTCACGAGGCAGAGTTCTCTCTTCAGTGTGGGCGTCTTTATTGTTACTGAGTGTTTCACACTTGGGATGTGAATTCATTCTCGGTGTTCTAGTTTAAAGCATCTCGGGAAGGATGAAGTATTAGTCCGTTCTAGGACAGATTGCATCGTCTGTGCAGTCTGTGGAAAGACTGAAATTACTGAGTGATGTGCAGCCATTTTAGACCACGTGCCTGGGACTAGCTGCCACATTGTCAGGGAAAAACATGATGTAGCAACAGTATCAGATCATGCAAAGGAGACTACTGGATAGTAATAGTTATGGGCAGTATTTTGGAAAACACTGATTAGTGACAGGTTTATTACAGCAAATGTATGTACCAAGTCCCCAGATTTTATTGTAACGCACTGAAAACAGATGTCAAAGTGTCCCAAACAGAATTTCATGGTTAATCTACATACTGCATGGAAAGTACAAACAAACCACTCAGAATTCTGTTATTTAATTCTTTTAGAAGGAATGAAAATATACAATTTAGATTTTCTCCATTCTTCTTTTAATTTCAGTTTTTGTTTTCTACGGGCTGAGGATAACTTATTTTTCTATTTGTTATTTTCTTAAGGTGCATATGGAGAAAACATATTTGCATATGGATGTGATTTCACTTAATGTACTCTAAACTGTAGCTTTCTGAACATGAGGTCTTTGGATTATAGAAAGGAAAAATTAGGTACTAAATTATTTAGTGACCTGACAGAGGAACAATGGAATTACTTTTCTTTCTTTCTTTCTTTCTTTCTTTCTTTCTTTCTTTCTTTCTTT
>LOJH01022617.1:0-19829 GCA_001685095.1 Ellobius talpinus
AAAAAAACTGAAACAAGCTGCATATTTCTATCCAACTGACATGTGGGTTTCTAGAGTTACATATAAATTGTCCATCCATTGTCTTATCTAGTGGTCACACCTCCTGACAGTGAAATCTTGCAATCTGAATAGCGTATTGTATTGTTCATCGACTTTATGAAATCACTTATTGAATTACTATTTTCTGGGAACAAAAGCCTCTTCTTGGACTTTTTAAAAATATTCCTTCTGTATGCTGAAGATCCAAGGCTATTTTATTTTTGCTTCATTGCATTTCAGTAAAAACTTTAATCTAGCTGGGCAGTGGTGGTGCATGCCTTTAATCCCAGCACAAAGGCAGGCAGATCTCTATGAGTTTGAGGCCAGCCTGGTCTACAAGAGCTAATTTCAGGACAGCTAGGACTGTTATACAGAGAACCTCTGTCTTGAAAGCAAAAATCTTTAAAATGCTTACTGAAAAGAACACAAAAGAGTTAAAAATAAAACTTAAGGACTACTCTCTGGTAGGGCACGGATGCTGACTCTCCTGCCCCACTGAACAATGCAGCTGCGCACACACCTCCCACCTCTTTGTATCCCTATTGAATATGGTAATCAGTGCTTATTGAGTGAATAAGCAACTCCATCACTTTTAAATTTAGAAAAATTAGAGTTTTTTCTTCCACAAATACATTTCCCCTAAAGACATTAAAATACCCCACAATCACCCTCCCAATTATTGTATATTTTTCACCTGTCAATTGACATTTGGACCAAGAGTCAGACTTCCTGGCTATCAGTGTCTGACTCTGCATTCTAGGCTCAGTAAAGGATCATTTCTGATGCCAGATATTTGAAATCCATCACTCAGTTTGTTTCCTTGACTTCCTAGTAGGCTGTCCATCTCGGTAAAATGCCACTGTGAGTTAACATTCTTTGCAGTGAGCTATTAGGATGGTTCTGCCCCACAACTGATTTTATCCCTTCATCTCTTCAGCTATACATTTTCTCGACTAGAAAATGCTCTATCTGGGGTAAGGTCACTCAGACACCTTGAGATTCCACTCTTGGGTGATTCTGGTCTGTGAAATCTCATTAATATCTGGTCGGCAAATCCGTGCTTCCTAAGACAAATTACTTTTGAACCAAGTACTTTTGTTGTTTTGCTTACAAGCGTCTGTGTATTAATTACTAATGAGATAATTTTAGACCCATTCAAATTAGTCAAGACCTATGCTTCTTAAAAAGTTGTGTGCATCCATTTTATTTGGGATTCCCTGGATCCATGTTTGGAAACTAATCAAGGATGAGACTTTTATTTCAGAGATTAAAAATGATTTAACTATTGTCATTTGAAATCTAGCTAAAGACATTTCTACAAAAAAAACCCCAAAACAACAACAACAACAAAAAAACAAGCAAAACCCTCTACTTTAAACCATAGCTTGGAAAATTTGAAAGAACCACCCTGTTAGTAAAACAACGCTAGCCCTCAAGAAGGGAAGGACAGTGATCCATTATGAGTGATGTATAGTCACAGAATGTGGACATATTCACAGAGATTTCTTCACTGCATTGACTATCTATGTTGTCTTGGGGTCTGTGGAATTATAAACCAAGTTAGGTTCATTATTTTCCCAAATGGAGATAAGAGTGGTGGAAGGAGAAAATGAGCAGACGAGGGAAAGGAAGGCAGGGGCATATCTTAGAGAAGGTTTAGATGAAACCCTAAGATGTGTCTAAAAGTTGCTAGCCACAAACACATAAAAAGTCAGTCACATCTAGCTAACAAAATGAAATTTCCACTTATTTCAGAATTCTGCCTTGGGCTGTTCTTGAAGTCAGAACCTGCACCAATGTAGGGAGCTGCATGTGATCCCAGTTAGTGGACCGGCTGCTTGGTGGAGTATAAGGAGTCTAGTCACTAAGGTGGGATTTGCCGTCTTGTGTTTTAAATGATTGGTACCACCTTGCTTACGTCTCCCCTGAAGCTAGATCTCTTATAAGCAATAATTATTTCATGCTTCGTCTACTCTACACTGGTAACTATGTCTCACAGTGGGATATCAATCGACTTAAGTATTTCCCAAGGTTACAGGTAGAAAGTGTGATGAACAGTCGGAAAAATGTGTCTGGAATTAAGGACGAGATGCTGGCAGCTCAAGAATGGCCAGACAATGCATAGCAAATATTGAGTGTGCTATAATTCAGCCAGTGGGTATGTGCAGCATCACTGGGGCAATGGGGTGTGTTCCAATAGCACAAAGAAAGGCTTGCCTTTATATATGTATTATATTATGTACAAAACAAATATTATACATATTATATATATACTCTTTAAAAAATGCAACTCAGTTCTTCAAAGGAAACTTTTAATCAAATTCTTACATTAAGGACAGTTTTATCTCTTTTACCACTACTTAAAGATTAGAATTGTTTTACATATGAATACATGCATGGAAAACATTTAAATATTAAAAAGTCAGTAATCTAAGATATTGACAATTGTGTGATGGAAGTTTAACAACAATTTTAAACAATAACGCTCAGTTACAATTCAAGTTGCAGCTGATGAATCTGGCTTTGGTTGCATTGAAATTGCTTTGAGAATGAGACCTGTTGACTGCATTTGTAGAGTAATATACAGACTTCTTTGAATTCAATAATTTCTATGTATAATAAGGCCAGAAGCCAGTGTTGTCAGTAAAGTAAACCCGAAGTGAATGTTGTAATAAATCCTTAGGTTGGTTTCAGACTAACTACATATGAATTTGATTTTTTAAAAATATATAAATAATTGATTTTGAATGTTAATGGCCTTTTGATACACACTGAAGAGGGAAATGGAAACCATAATCAGAATATATTAAAATCTATTTTCAGTAATATTCTTGATTCATTAAAATAGCTGATTGTGGAAGAAACTGGATTTTAACATGTGTTTTCAGACTCTCTGTTTAATGTTGTTAAATAGGGAGCTGGGATGAAGGATGGTTAGAAAGTCTGATAACCCACTAACCAGTGTAGTGAACATGGAGGGCACCAAGCAGCTAACCGAGGAGTCGAATTCCTGGTAGCTGGCAGGCCTGACAGAAAGAAACTTGTAGTTATTTGACATATTTGACATTTATGTCTCTTAAATAACTGTATCCAACGGTCATTCCCTGCACGTCCAGATGCCTCCTCTGGTAGCAGGAGGTACCAGAGGTAAAGAGTTTTTATATCCAAAGAAATTTATGCTCTTTAAACTTTGAAATACAGACATAAAATGAGAAAGCATGAGACATGCCTGAAAATGTCTCTCTCTAATATTAAAAAAAGTAAAGAAAAGGCCTTTCCGAACGAAAAGGGAAGTTTGAACCCAGTATTTGTTATGTAAAACTCTTAAGCTAGTTTTCATTTCTATAAATTAGCTTAATGAAATAAGCTATTTCAATAGTCTACCGGAAAGCTTTAGAAATCAAAACAGGGTAATAATGGAATTTACAAAGACACGTAAAGAGCTGCAGGTATAGCTCAGTTTTATAGTGTCTGCTAGCATGCACAGCCCCACAGCTCCACAGACACACACACATACTCACACACCCATACATGCATTCTCACACACATGTATACACATCCATACTCACATATACACAAACATAGGCACACCCATTAACACACATCCTCACACACATATACATACATACACACAAGCTCACACACATACACACACATGCATTCTCACACATGTGCACACATACACACATACACACTCACATAGGCACACACATTGACACACATCCTCACACACATATACACACATATACACACACGCTCACTTATACACACATATACACCCACTCATATATACACACATACACACACACACACCCCACTGGCTGAAAAGATCCCCAAATAAAATATCAAATCCTCCTATTATGGTCAATAGTCACAAGATGTCAAATATTCACAACTGGAAAAATAGTATCTTTGATAAATATTACTAAGAAACCTAGGTATACTGTGCACGAAAGAATAAATTAAACTTTCATCTTACAGCATTTACAAAACCACCAGAGAATGGATAAAAAACTTAAAAGTAATATCTAGAACTATAAAATAACTAGAGGAAATCTAATATACAAAGGATGATCAATGGCATTAGCTTTTCTTGGATATTGCCTTCATCTTTAGTAATAATATAATCTTTTCCAGGTGGCATGGAATCTCTTCAGTGATGTTTCTCTGTGGAAATCCTTCCTACTCTGTCTCTTAGCCTTTATAATAAAAACAGTAATTGAAGCAATTGTGATAACAACAGCAATATAGTGAGTGTTCTTAGTATATAACAGGAAAAATAGTAATGCTCTCATTACTGTCCAAACTTCCCCAGAGCCATGGGACACCTTCATCTACTACTGCAAAATTTCCTATGAGTTCTAAACCTACAGCAACCATCAACTTCAGCTCCACCTTCTATCAGAACAGCAACACCTGTTGACCAAGGTTTCTGACCCACCCTGTCCTTCAGTTGTTCAGTCCCAAAGGATCACACAGAGGTCTACATTAATTATAAAACTGATTGGCCCATTAGCTCAGGCTTTTATTAACTCTTATAACTTATATTATCCCATTATTCTTGTCTATGTTAGCCACGTGGCTCGGGACCTTATTGGGCGAAGGCAGTCACATCTTGCTTCCTCTGAATCTGGGTCAAGATTGTGGACTTAAACTTCCTCTTTCCAGAATTCTTGTTGCCCCGCCTCTACTTCCTGCCTGGCTACTGGCCAATCAGCATTTTATTAAAATACAATTGACAGTGTACAGACCATTGTCCCACAGCAAGCACCCACTAGAACAACAACCATCACTACTATGGAAAATTATTTAGAATTTTAGAATAAGTCACGTCTTTGACAGGTGGTGTTGTACTGTAGAGTCTACACATGATTCTATTAATGATATATCAAGTACTTAGGCTCTGCAGCAGGAGATGCCTTGGTTGAAGGAGATTCTCTCTAAAAGGGACTCCCCTGTGATAATTTGAGAATATAATCTAATATCTACCCAGCTAGAGAGCTCCAGGGTCAGCGTCCGCACTCTTATTTGGAGCCTACAAGGAGAGTAAGGGCTTTGGCAGTGAAGTAAAGTACCTGGGTGGAAAAGATATTGTAGTTCTCCAGAAACTGAGAGATGGCTGTGAATATTCTAGAAGAAACATCCAAAGCTAGCATTTGTTAAGGCTCATTTAATTTGGCTATCTTGCATTCCAATTTCTACCTCTAAACAACCAAGCTATTTAAAAAAAAATACGATGTTAACAAGCAAGCTTACTGCTGTCAGCTTGTGGTGACCTCGTGATTTGTCCATCTACAGAAGGAGTACAAAGTTGGCCTTAGCTTTCATTGTTAATTCAGTTCATGTTAAACAGTTATTTATTTTAGAGATGACAAACTGACTGCTTTCATTTTTTCACCTGTTGGTTAAGTGTATGGAACTAAAATGTTGTAGAGAATTTTTAAAAGGTTCTGTTAATATGGTTCATTTAAAAAAAACATTGCAAACAAATTATTTACTATTGATAGAATAGACACTGTCTCTGGGAGTATACCTTTTGAAGTGGAAATCAAAAATCATTTCTTTGGGGGAATGCAACTTAGAGTTAAATTGTCTTTTCATGTAGGCTGACAATATAAAATTTCTTTTGTATAATCTTGGCATGTAGGTGTAATGATTTGAGGCTAGCAAAAATATGTTTTCAAATACTAGATATGGTGATTTAAGGTGATAGTCTCAAGCTTTAACATTTTACCTTGCCAAAAGGTTTATCACCAAAAATTGTGTTTTACTTGAGATACTGTTTTTGCTTATTGTTCTTAATATTTGAAACAGATATACAAAGTTCATCATGCTTTGAAGTGAGGATTATCACTTAGACTCATTTTGTTCAGAGTCATTCCTTGGATGCTGACTTTAACTGTGACTCTGTTTACAAAGTTACCAGGCACTTGTTCCTTATGCAGGAGTCATATGTAAACAAACAGATAATCACAGTTATCCTTCTACAGAACCCTTGTACATGGTCCAGCCAACTGTGCAATTGCATTTAACCTTATGCTAGCTTTATATTTAACCTTATGTTTTATTCATTCATGTTAATCTTGATGCAAGATTTCTTTTGGTAACTTTGTCTCTTAATGCTTCCCATAAAGTCGTACAGTTATTATCTCCTTATGTTTTTATGATGTATGCTCTAGATCTTTCATAGCTGTTAAGTTTTGTCATGCCTTCTTGAATGGACCCTCTTCTGAGGCCCTCTAATCTCTGGTCCTTCCTCATCAACCGTATGCCAGCCATGAAGTGGTTACTGAAAGACTGATACCACTCAATCACTAAAAGCAATTTGGGTGACCTCTGAAAATGAGACTAATGGTCCATGAGCTATCCAACTCATCTCTTGACACTCTGGATATTGTTTTGGAGACTCAGAATTGAAACAGCTAGACTGAAGCTTTTGCATCAATTAACATCTCTATCTCACCAGCTCAGATGAACTTAACATCCCACAGGATCAACTCAATTCCTTGATGGCTGCAGTACCACACAATTCAAAAGGACTAGACATGCTTACTGCACTAATCCCAAGGATGGGATTAGTATTCTCATCCATGAATGGTGCTGTTTCCAGGCCATCAAACCCTACCTGGTTTGAAATGGGGCCTAGAGACAGGAACTAAACAAAATTTCTTCTAATTCCCTCCCATTCTGGCTCCTCCTCTGGATTATTCTTTTTTTCCTTATTATCCGTATACTTACATTTTCACCCTGTATTTTAAATGTTTTACTTACTGAACCTCTTTCTATACCAAAACAAAATGTTCCACATAAGGTCTCCCAATAAATAACTCCTACCATACAAGAGCTCCATTTGTTCATGATACAAAGATCTTTTAGATGCTGTGGAGAAACTGGCTAAGGGGGACCTTCATCTCTTTCACCTGGGGCCAGATACAGTTCTTCACATTTCACATTGGTCCTCTATTTTCTCCCGTTCCATTCCTTTGATGCACTATAGATCTTGCATACTTCTGCTAGCTTATTTTGGCGCAGCAGTTCTGCCAATGGGACTACTCACCGTCATCCTGAATGAACTCTATGCCTTCTTCCTCTCCCTGGCCCACTCCATCTCTCCTGTCTCTGCTCCCCTTGTCCCTCAAACACCCCAGGTTTACACTATAACTCAATCATCTGTTCACAGCCCTCTAATAATTCTTTCAAGTCTCTTCAGGAATGCAGGATGGCAATTGTGTAGTTCATTGCAACTGATCAAGTAAAGACCCTCTCTCTACTACATGACCAGGGATTCCCTCTTCAACAGCCTCAGAACTACTGCCTCTGATAAAGACCCTCCTCAATAGAAAGCAGCTCTAACACCCCTGCCCTGCATTTTTACGTATGCTTAGAAAATACAGGTCCCTGCAGAAACTCCCCACTTCCCTTGGCTACGCCAAGCAGTTCCATAAGGGAAGGACTGATGTGGGATTCCCCTCTGTATGCTGTGAATAACATTGGTTAGTTAGTAAAGGAACTGCTTTGGGCCTATAGCAAGCTAAAGGGGAACAGAGATAGGTGGGGAAAACTAAACAGAATGCTAGGAGAAAGGAGGTAGAGTCAGGGAGATGCCATGGATTCGCCGCTGGGGATAGATGTGCTGAAACTTTGCTGGTAGGCCACAACCTTATGGTGATGCACAGATTAATGGAGATGGGTTAAACTAAGATGTAAGAGTTAGCCAATAAGAAGCTAGAGCTAATGGGCCAAGCAGTGATTTAATGAATACAGTTTCTGTGGGATCATTTCGGGTCTAAGCTAGCCAGGCAGCCGGGAACTAACTAGAGGTCTCCTTCCAACAAAGGACTATGACATTTTAGTTTTTTTACACCCCATAAGAGAGGACGCATCACATCTTCATTGGGTGTTTTGGCCATCTATACTCACGGCTGACAAAAGTTCCCCTTGCTATAAATAAACATAGTCTTGCCTAAGGTCTGATGGAGCCTCTCATTCTTGCTGATTTCAGGTTCTTTACAGCTGCTTTCAGTAATCTAACAGTAACGATGAAGATAACTGCGGCCAGCACTTCTGAACATAACAATAATGATGGCAACCACAACCACTTTTAGGGACTCTTCAACTACCACCACCTCTTTTGAGGAATCAACAGCCTCAATTGTAGTCACTAGTTTTCCAGATCCTGCTGTGGCAATGACTGCAAGTGCTTCTGCTAACTCTACAACCACGGTGACTGCCATATCTGTTATTTCTGAACCCTTCACTGCGAAATCAGCTATCACAACAGAAATGACAGCAATGCCCCCTTCACTTGCATTGTGGTACGCTAACTCACTCTGTTATTGTATGTCAGCTTCCCTGCTCTGTTGTTGGTAGATACTTGGGTGTTCTCAGTTTTGGGATACTGCAATTATTCTTGTGAGCAGCAGTACTTTTTCATGTTTCGGTATGTATATTTTATCTTGGGCTTTACTCAAAAATGATGTTTGGGTTTATAGGAAGGGAATGTTCAAAGTTAGGAGCTATTCCCGAACAGTTTTGTTAGAGAATGACTGACTATTTATATGTTCACCAGCAGCATTATATAAGAGTCCTGACCGTTGTTTATTTTCACCATGATTTTTGGCAATATTTTTAATCTCGGCCATTCTGGTGGATGATCAGTAGCTTCCCATGCTGCATCCTGAGGTTTGAATTGGAGGACTTTGCCAGTATTCTTGATCCCGTGATAGACTCAGTGTCATTTCTTGATGATCATCAGATCCTTTTAGACGTTTGTCGTACATTCTGTTAAACTCTATTTTGAAGTGATTATGTCAATATTTTTAACTGACTGAGTTCTCGCACTCATTTGTAGGTCTATTTCTAAGCACATGTTCTTGGCCAATGTTATGAATTGCAGATATCTTCTTTCACTTTATGTCTGATGTATGTCTGGTGTGTGTGACTGTAAATCTTAAAATTTGTTTGCCAGTCATTTTGAAAAAATGTTATTGGCTTGTTATTTAGATCTTCAGTGTAAGTAGAATTATATTTTATACAGTGTTAAATATCAATGACAATTGGTTCATTTCCCCTGTGGATGCAATCTACATCATCCCAGAGTCATTGTTATTATTTTTATTTCCTTCTACTTTCAAAAGTGGTACTGTAAATATTTCATTTCTTGGCCTCTGCCTGGGTGCTCTCAGGTACTCACAGCTACATCCACCAAACCTTTCTTATTTTTTTAAATTTTTAATTTTTTTAGATTTTTTTAAAAAAATACCAATCCAAATTCCCACTCCCTCTCCTCCTCCCCTTCCCTCCACACACCCTCCCACCCCACCCCCCTCCACTCCTCAGAGAGGGTAAGGCACATTGCCTTGTGGAAGGTCCAAGGCCCTTTTTACTACATCTAGGCCGAGCAAGGTAGACATCCAAAGAGAATAGGATCCCAAAAAGCCGGTACATGCAGTAGAGATAAATCCCAGTAACACTGCCAGTGGTGACCCCTCAGTCTGCCCCAGCCATACAACTGTCAACCACATTCAGAGGGACTAGTTTGGTCCTATGCTGGTTCCTTCCCAGTCCAGCTGGAGTTGGTGAGCTCCCATTAGCTCAGGTAAAGTGTTTTGATGGATGAACCCTCCATGGTCTTGACCTCTTTGCTCATATTCTCATCCTTCTACTCTTCAACTGGACCTTGGGAGCTCAGTCCCGTGCTCCGATATGGGACTCTGCCTCTGTTTCCATCTGTTGTTAGATGAAGGTTGTCTTGGGTCCCCTCAATATTGGATCCCAAACCTTTCATCTTGTCCCTGCCTTTCTCTACACTCTGCCTTGGCTTTAGACTTAACATGTTGGAGAAAATAATTAATCTAGTTTTCCAACCCCTAATCTCCTAGTACTCGACAGGAGTACTTTATCTGTCATCTTGAACTAAGAATGCCAACTTTATTGTGCTCAGGGACAGCTTCTATAGGGGTCCTTAATTGATAGCCACGCCCCAGTTCTTAGGATCTTTCAGCTGCAGGCATTACCAGAACCCACTCCACTGCCATCAGGGTCTGGTGCTCATAGCAACTTGCTTTAGATACAATGTCTGTCATAGAACCTGGGCCTCATTGGTACACTTAGACTGGGTAACCAATAAACTCCAGGGATCCATATGTTTCTAATCTCTATCCTCAGTACTGGGATACAGATGCTCACCATCACACTTGGTTTTCATATGCACTCTAGAGATCAGAATTTGGGGCCTCATACTTATATGGTAAGCACTGTATTAACAGCCACCCAGCTTTCTAATGTGCTTGTTAAGTTGTTTATATCTATTTTTAATAATAATAATTGTTATACCATGTTTATTTCTAGTGTTTCATTTATCTTAATCTATTGTAAATGCTTCTGTCAAAAATAGTGGAAATTAAATTGGATAAAATAACAAACCAGTCTTTAGCCAAATGTGGTAGTACATGCCTGTAATCCTAGCACTGAGAATGAGAGGCCTGTGAAATGGAGGCCAGTGAGGGCTACACTGTAAGACTCTGTCTCAGAACAAACCCCAAATAAAATGATAAATTTCACCCTCTTTTCTTTTCCTTCTTTTAATATTTAATTATTTTATACAATGCACTACATCAAACCAATACTAATTTTGATAGTATGTGTACATGTGCGTGTGCAGATGTGTGTGTGTGTGTGTGTGTGCGCATGTGTGTTGTACATGGAGACCAGAGGTCGGCCTCAGGAGTCTTCAATTGAGACAGGGTTTTTTTTCTAAATAGAGCCTATTAATTTTGATGGCCTAAGGTCCAAAGAGTTTTCCTGTTTCTCTCTTCCAAACTCAGATTCTCATAATTGCAAGGTAAGTACTTTTACCAGATGAGACATCTCTCCAGGCCTTCTGATAGGACTTCCGAAAAATACTTTGTGTATTCCATATATTTATATAATGATTTTTAGGCTTTTAAATTTGAGAGATACTATATCTATAGCTCAGGCCCTGCCCTTATGGCCCAGGGAACATTTTGTATTTGAGATACATAGTAGGAATTAACTGGAATATTTTTAACCTTTTTATCTTTTTTGTTGCATTACCAAAGAAATAACACAGAAGACAAACTAAAATGCGTTTTTTTACCAACAAATTGCCAAAACCCAGAGAACCAAAGCTGTCATACTGGTTCAGCCAGCCAATCGACGAAACACAGAATATTGTGGCATTTTATCCAAAAAGTTCTTTTTAAATAGAAAGGTTAAAAATGAAACAATTTGGCATAGCATTGGTTGATAAATATAAAAGAGATCAGGTTTGTTAGATTAATAATCAAATCCAAATTTATTCACAGCTTTATTAACTAGCAAATGTTTTTGAATTCTATTCGCTAAAAGTGTATGCACACATCAGGATGCACAACTATAAGCATTTTGTAAGTAAAATGCCGAAGGTGCCTGTGGTATTCGCACCTTCATTCTATTCACATCCAGCTTATTTTGATGTGTTCTGCTTATTGCTAAATAATGTAATAATACCTGCATGAGAAAAGTCCTTAAAGTGCAGAGTATATGGATCTTAGGAGAATATAAATATTAACTATTCTAACATATATGTTGTTTGTAATTGAATCTAGCACTCATTCTATCAATTAGGCATTTTGAAAGTGGAACATTCTAGCTACAGTACAAGAATCAGAAACTATTTGTTCATACATAGGCCATGGAAATAAGGCATGATGTACATTAGTGCTTGTGAAATTTTATCTACAGTGTGGCTGTGGAGATAAATTAAGATACTAATTAAGTGGGCCAAATTAAGATACTATCTCTGTGGCATAATAAGGCAGAGTTTAAAGGCACGATCCAGCTACTGTAGACGTCCACAGCACTGCAATTGTTCTCTAGTTTCTGAAGTCCATGTTTCTCCAGCTGGATGCCCTGATAGCCAAGGACAGGCTCGTTTCTTTATGACAAAATGGCTCAGCCACTCATCTGTATTCAAACAGAAGAGAAAGACAAAGGAAAGGAAGGGTCAACTCCTTTGTTCTTAAGAGCATATTGTCTAAGTCATAGACCACCTTCTGTCGTGGTGTGGGTAGTATGTAAGTTCATGGTCACAGTTTGTTGCATAGGACATAGGACAATGAGGACTTATCCTTGATGGACAATGTGTTCATCTAAAAACATCTCAGAGTGTTCTAGAAGATGGAAAGAGAATGCTTAGGGATCACTAGCAATGTGACATGTATATAGCCAGCCTGAAGGGAAAGCCTGCTATGCTGTCATTTCTTAGGCAATGTCATATTACATATGCTTCAGTAGGTTTTCATCTATTTAATGTTTTGCGCCATGTTTAATCTACTCAGAGTGCTAGTGGCACCCAGGCTTCAGGTCTGTTTCTTGGGAGACATCATGTTTTAGTGCTTTTTTTGAAAGAACAAATCAACCCTTTCACCATGTGTTTCCTGTCTGTCTTTCCTTGCCCATGTGAGTCAGAAGTTGGGGCAATGGCACTCTGCTCTGAGTCCAGTTAGAACTACTAAGCAGAAAGTGGTGTACACAGCATTGTTTTGGAGTTTTCACCATCCCTCAGCTCCTTCTCGGTCTAGGTGTCCCTACAACTTTGTTATTTCTCTCTATTGTAAAAACAAACAAACAAAATCTGCCCAAAACATAGAGTTCTATTTGTGTTTGCCACCAACTCCGGAGCATGGGGCCTGGTTTGATGCGAAAGGCTCAAAAGACAAATAGATTTTGAAGAAGTGGAGAAAACATTTGTAAGATTTTTGGAAAGGCAGAGCAATGCATGCACATATTTCTTTTCAGCAGTGCAGAGGTTTGTCCACACAGTATCCAGTGTAGGGTCTCACATAAAAACGAACTCTGTATCTTGAAAACCCACAGTATACTTCAAAGCTAAAATCGAACCAACCAACCAAAAACAAACAAAAAATGATCTCCCAAATACTTCAAGGGATCCAAAAGCTTTGCTTGAAAATATGTCCATACTTACAGTTCTTACGCATGGCATGCACAACGCAATATGATTTTATTCCTTCTACAGAGGTCTGGGAACTTTGGTCTATGGTCCAGGAACCAGAATTTCCAAGAGGTCTTCTCATCTCTTTCCAACTCTGGAGTTTGGTTTTCTTATTTATTTTTGTTTTCCAGATATAATCTAATAGATTCTTCAAAGGAGTCTCTGCTTCTTCACTCTCAGATTAGCCCTAAAGGCGGCCACTGTAAGAATGTAATGCTGGAATCTCTAGGCCGCTCTCTGCCTCTCACCTGTACTGACTAGCACCCACTGGGGCATTGTCTGTGAGCAACCCACTAGCAGACGTTCTCACGCTAAGAAATCCACCTGGGAGTGGGACACCCTGCTCTTTATTTATCATGCCACCTTATTAAATTTTTAGAAGCTTCAGTAAAATATTGGTGTTTGTTACTGTTTGCTTGATCTCCACCACAGATTATTTGATGTACCAAATATCTGTCCTTGCTTTTTCTCCCATCTAATATTTTGATCTTTTAAACATAGAGGTGCAAAAGTAAATGGAGTTATAGTGGTCTATAAGGGTTACTGGTTATAGAAAATAAATCAGCTGGTTGAATCTGAGGGCGCATTTCTTCTTGTGTGTGGGAAGGAGGGTAATCTCGACAGCCTTCTCACCACATGCCCAGTGATCCATTACTACACAGAGAAGCCACTGGGCCTGGTTGGCGTGCTCCTTGATTGTAAGGATGAACTTGTAACTTTCCCGAATGCAGCCAATAGTTCACTCATGTACAGGCAATCTCCTAGCTACCCATGATCATAGGATGATGTGATACAGTAATTTAGTGTTTTTTGAGTATATATTTTCTACTATAATGCTACCTTTTATAGTTACTAAATATTAAAATGCTATTAAATGATAAAGCTGAACATGAAAAATTAAAAAACACATTGATTATCAAATGTTCCTTAGTAGAACCCTTCCTGTTTTGAGAGGCATTTGTCTTTATAGAGTGTCTTAGGGTTTCTATTACTATGATAAAACTTCATGACCAAAAGCAACCTGGGAAGGAAAGGGTTTATTTTGCTCACACTTCCCCATCACAGTCTATCATCAAAGAAAGCCAGGGTAGGAACTCAAAGCAGGGAACCTAGAGGCAGGAACCGAAGCAGAGACCCTGGAGGAACACTGCATACTAACAGTCCCCGTGGCACACAGAGATTTCAGAGTGTGTCATAATTCTTTGTTTGTATGACTGCCCATCTCAGATTCATTGCTGGGCTGGGAGTAGAAACCTCCATCAATAACATTTTTTTTTTAGTGTTGAGAATTCTGTCTTATTTTAGTTCTTCAAAGGGCTTACATTTGATATCTGTGAATATTGTCTTCTTACATCTTTCATGTGCTTGACTTTGTGAGAGCAAGCAAAACTGAAAGACAGGAGACACCAGTACAGGATTTCACAGTAGGTGGGTGGGGATTCCTAACTTTCAGGTTCCTCATTTCAAATTAATTTTCAGTGGTACTGGTTAGCTTTACTTCCTTCTTTTCTATTTTTTTGAGGAATAGTGTACATAAAATTCATCAGTCTGTCACATTCCAATGCATGTGCATGTCACACATTACGATAGAGGGCAGTTCCAGCACTTTAAAGATCCTCTGTGGTGTCCTTTATAGCAGCTCCTCCAACCGCATTCCTTATGACCTCTATTAGTGTTAGATTACTTTTACTCAACCACAACTTCATATTGTGATCATACATATATCTGATTCCTTTTGTATGGAATCACAGTGTGAGTGGCCATGCAAATTGCTACTGTCTGTAATAATAACTCATTTGAATATTCAATGTGCCTGTGTCTTATTTGATTATATGTTGCATCCTAGTATATGGGCATATCAAAACTTCCTCATATATGATGGATGAGCTTTTGGATCTTTTCTAGTTTTCTAGAAGACAAGTCCACATAGATGTTCTTGTGAATAACGTTTTTAACATGTACACTCAATCTCTTGGGAATGTGAGCAAAGTTGGTAAATAGCAGGAGATATATATATATATATATATATATACATATATCATCAACAGAGCTGTCAAATAACTTTCTGAGGTAGATGCCACATTTCTCATTCCCACCAGTGACACCTGAGAGTTCCGTTTGCTATCACCAGCAGTTTAGTCTTTTAATTTCAGCTTGTCAGGAGGTAATTCTGACCTGACAAATTTGATGGGCACCTAGATAATTAATAATAGGGACATTATCATTTTCTGCAAAGAAAGACCTAATTTACCTTGGCTGCTTCTTTTGAATGGCATTAGTTTTGATTGCTTAACATAAATTTGTTTGAAAACTTTAAAATATTTTATTCTTATTCTTGCAAAAAAAATCTTTTATGTGTGTGCTGGTTTAGGTAGGTCATTTAAGACATACTTAATTTTATTAAGTAGCCTTTTATTTCTCAGATCTTAACAATCACATCGAATAAAAGTAGACATTTGTACGAAGAATTAAAAAAAGCTTCCTTTGAGGTAAGAGAAGAAGTTTGGAAGTAATGCTTACTTCAATTCCTTCAACTACAGTGTTAAATTATGAGAAGTCCACCAAATCCTCAAAAATTATGTTTATATATTATTCCATAATAGAAAAGAAACCCAGCAAATGCATGAGCAGTTTCTGGCTTATTTTGCAGTGTTACTCTTGATTTAGAACATGTCTCCAGGATATTTTTCTTTTGCTCTGTGCTGGTGTGGAGAATTGGGAAGATCAGAGCATTGGGGGCAGTTGTAGTCAAACCTGCCATGGATTCAGTAGAAGGGGGACCAGCTGGAATCTTATTTGTTTTAGAATTCTATCACAGACTGGTCTTTGATCTGGAGGAATGGAATCTTAAGAATGAGGGTACAAGTATAAGTAAGAAAGTATTAAGTAACTTCTGTGATTGCTGAGGGAGAAGCTGCAGTTTCAGGTGGGTGGCTTCCTAGTTTCTGAAGGTCCTTAATGACTACTTCTGACTGAATGGGTCAGGTCTTCTGTGAGAACTGGTAGTTAGTGCTTCATTTATCTCTTGTTTGCTGCATCCTAGTTAATTTCCATCAGTCAAGTAAAATACGACTCAGGATCAAAGCCCTCTCGGGCACAAATCAAAAGGAAGAACAGCCTTGAAATGAAATGTCATGTTGGCAGTTCAATACAGAGCAGAAGTGTGGAAAATAGATGCAGAAACACCTGAAAACAGTTTGTGGGTGCTGCTCCATTTTGGTATCAGGGCCCTGGAGACTGACTTCTAGTTCTAAGAGAAAACTATGGTTTTCCTATGACATCATAGAAATAATACTTATGCCATTTCTCCCCAAAGAGTATAATTATGAATGTTGAGGGACAGTGTCTTAAATCAAATTATTGTTTAAGAATCAGAAATTGCTTATTTGGGGGGTATTCATGGTGGCAAAACATTGAGTTTTCTAATGCACGTATGAACCTTAGCATTAATATTTTCCTGGAGTATTATTTAATTAGAAACTAAAATATTATGCAGTTATAATCATGCACACTTAGCTACTTGAAAAAGTTTTAAATTATGTCTAGTTTTAGTATTTAATTAATAGATTTAAAGTGTTTCTTGGATTTTCAGTACTCAACAATTATCATGTATCTGAAAAGCAGAAATTGATATTAACACTCTACAGGCACAATAAATCAAGTATCTCTGGTTCATGTGGTGATATATCAAGGTTTTTATATCTGAGAACAATGTCCTTGTACAGTTTGTATAGTTGTTTTCATAGCATAAACAAATGTGGAAATGAAGTTTGAAATGAACAATATAAAGGATATGAAGGAATATTTTCTCCACCCAAGCAATAAATCAAGGAAGAAAGTCAAATTAGTAACCAGAGTTTTCTTTGTGTTCAATTATCCAATGAGATTTCATTATAATATACAGGTATATAAAATAATGATATGATATATATCTCATATATAATGTTGATAGGATATATTCTGAGTTATATCTATATCTATCTATCTTTCTATGTATTAATATACCTATGTAGTCTATTTTTGATTCACTTCTTTATATCTGGCTGTAATTATATTTGGCCAATGACCCAAGCATATTCCTAGACAGCTCTTATATCTTAAATTAACCCATTTCTATTAGTCCGTGTATTACCACTAGGCTGTGGCTTACTGGTAAGGTTCTAGCATCTTTCTCCTTTGGCTGCTACATGGCTACTCCTTGTCTTCTTTCCTCCTCTATCTCTGCTTGGATTTCCTGTTTTGCAAAATTCTACCCTGCCATAGGTTAAAGCAGCTTCTTTATTAATCAATGGTAATAAAACATATTCACAGCATACAGAAGGGAATCCCGCATAACAATGACTGGGTTGGGAAGCATTTATGGGACAGAGAAGCTGGTCAGGTTTCACTGGAGATATATTATTAGTATGAATTGAAGGCATATTTGAAACATCAAAGGAGTGTATTGATTTGAAAGATTGTAGGACAGACCTGGACTGGAGATTCCCTTGAAAGTCATTAAGTTATGGTGGTAAATCATGGAAATGATGGAACAGATTGAAGGATGCAAGATTGGCCCTTTATTACTCCCCACTTGACTTGGAAATAAAGTTTCAATGAAGTATAGTGTCCTTCGTTATACTACACACAGCGTGATTTTCACATCAGTGGCAGATTGCAGCAATTGTGACAGAAACCAAGAATCCATATGTAAAGAAGGTTGCTGACTCCAGAGCAACACTGAAGGAGAGCATTAACAATCAGGGCTGAGAATAAATGATGAAGCTTCAAAAGAAATTGGGAAGATTCTGGGGAATTAGGAAGAAATCAAAGAGACTGGAATATCACAGAAGCAAATGAAAGAGATGGGTCCAAAATAAGAAGCAATGGCCCCCATTGGCAGTTGCTGCCAAGAGCTTAAATCAGAAGAGGACCGAAACATGTCAGTTAGATCTGAGTTTGTGAACGTCATTAATGACATTTCCAGTGGCATGATGGGAACCGATACCACATTGCAACGGGTTGAAGAAAGTGCAATGCAGACACTGCATGTAGACAAATACTGGAGAATGTTTTCTTACAGAGAAAGAGAAAATAGCTAGGAAGTTTTTGGCATCAAAGAGTATGTGTTTGTATATGTATAAAATGGGACATTTTGGGACACTATGAAGTGAAGAAAGTGGTAACTATTCAATCTATGAGGAAGATAAAGAACAAAACAGAAAATTGCTGTAAAAGCAAGAGAGAGGAGAGAGAGAGAGAGAGAGAGAGAGAGAGAGAGAGATACACAAAGGATAGGTAGCTGCTCTCAGGAGCAGAGGTGTTCCCCTGGCAGCAGTCAAGAAGAATGGGGAGTTGGCGCTTCATAGAATTTTCATCAGTAGAAGCTCGCAGAGTTTTCTTTTGGTGGTTTTAAATTTTCCAATGCAACAGGAAGAAATTAAAGTCATTGGATGGGACTGAGAAGTGATGATACATGTGTGACAGTGGATGGGTGGATGTTATAGACTGGAAGGGAGAGATGAGGGCTGCAAAAGTACTTAAATATGGAGTCAAAATCTTAATCTGAGCCATACAATGGGATAATAGAACAAAGCATAAGATGCTGAGGACAGTGATTGGATGTTCTTCCTGATGTCACTCTTCCCAGCTGCTTCACTTGCCCCACCAATGGAGCTGCTCCAGAGAAAGCAGAGGCATTGATTCCTGACAAAAGAGGAACATGCAAGAGATTCCTTTTGAAATAATACAGTAAGAGGTGACTAAGAAGGGATATAAGTAAACGTGGTCTCATGAAGTAGAGGTGCTGGTCAGGCTCAAAGTCACTATGGAATAATTGGACAAATAGCTGCAAGGAAAGACCCAGTGATCAGAGCCCAGAGTTCTTGAAGACAGCTTGGGGAAATGAGATCATCCACAGGAGACAAAGAAAATTTCTCATTTAATGTATTTTTGTTGTTGTTCACAAAACAATACAAAAGCATATAAAGGAGGGAGGAAGGAACAGCTAGAGCACAGAGAAATTTTAAGATAGTGCAGCCACTCTTTACAATACTATTGTGTTATACCCCCTCTCTCTCCTATATATGATGCATATGTGTGTGTGTGAGTTTATATGCAGACACACACCCATGCTCACATAAGTTTTATTTACCTTCAAGTAAGTTGTGGTCTCTGGTTAGTAAGTGTTTATCAACATAGGTTCATTAGTTGTAACAAAGCACACTATGGTAGGAGCTGTTGACAATAGGAACGTTTGGGCTCAGTTAGATGCAAAATATATGTAGCATTGTCCATGTATCTTCCCATCAGTTTTGTTGTTAGTCTAAAGCTGCCAGAAAATATGAAGTCTATTTTAAAGATCAAAAGTATCTTTTAAATATAATGAGAAAAGATATATTAACAGGTTTGTCTTTTTTCTGACATTAGGAAAAGGATGGAATTACTTCCAATCTGATTATAACCAGGATTTTAAGTCAAAAGTTCAGATATGAGTCATTCCAGCAATGCTAATGCAGTTAACTTAAGGAAATACAAGAGAGATGATAAATCTCAAGCATTTTCCTTTATTACCGACATTCTCACTTATACTTTTCATAGGTGCCTGGAAATAGCTGTGACTGGTCTCTATGGAAAGTCTCCCTGGCTTTGTCTCTTAGCCTCTGTGCTAACTCAGCGATTGGAGCACTCATCCTGCGCCTGGTAAATAGAAACAAATCCCAACTACTCTACAGTTTCCCTCCTGTAGTAAAAGGAAGCGGTAGTCTGCGTCCCACCACCTGGCTAGCTTAACCCC
>LOJH01022618.1:0-17704 GCA_001685095.1 Ellobius talpinus
CTCACAGAGATCCACCTGCCTCTGCCTTCTGAGTGCTGGGATTAAAGGTGTGTGTCACCATGCCCCACCATTTCTAGTAATTTTTAATTGAATGCAAGACATTTCCAATTTTGCTTTGTTGGGTGCTGATGTTTTCATAGTCCTACACTTGACCTTAGCTAAATATGATATTTTTATATTCTCATAAATATTCTTGAACTTTGCCCTGGCACTCTTGGCACTGTTGAACATCGCTTTAAAACCCAGTCTGCTGTCCTGGGGAGTGAACCCAGGGGGTCGAGTGTTTGTTGCAAAGCATGAGAATCTGAGTTTAAATTTTTTTAATTAATTTATTTTTTAATAAACAATCTTTTCTCATTTTACATACCAATCCCAGTTCCCACTCCCTCCCCTCCTTTCACTCCCTCCAACTTCCTCCCACCCTACCTCCATCCACTCCTCAGAGAGTGTAAGGCTTCCCATGGGAAGTCAACAAAGTCTAGCACTCCCCACTATATCTAGGCTAAGCAAAGAATCCCTCCAAAGAGAATGGGTTCCAAAAAGCCAGTATGAGCAGTAGGGATAAATCCTGGTCTCACTGTCAGCGGCCCCACAGTCTGCCCCAGCCCACAATCAGAGGCCCCAGTTTGGTTCTATCCTGGTTCCCCTGCTGTCAGAGTCAGGTCAGAGTTGGTGGGCTCCCATTAGCTCAGGTCAGCTGTTTCTGCGGGTGTCTCCATCATGGTCCTGACCCCTTTGTTCATATTATCACTCCTCCCTCTCTTCGACTGGACTTTGGGAGTCAGCCCAGGGCTTAGCTGTGGATCTCTGAATCTGCTTCCATCAGTTGCTGGATGAAGGTTCTATGATGACGATTAAGGTAGTCATCAATCTGATTACAGGGGAAAGCCAGTGCAGACACCCTCTCCACTGCTTAGGATCTTCTGACTTTAAATTCTTAGAGGCTGTAGAAAGATGGGTGTGGTAGTGTAATCCTGGTGCTCCCGCAGTGAGGTGGAGAATCTGAAGAAGTTGGCAGACTAGCAGCACATGCAGCCGTGGACATCAGAGAGACCCTGTCTCACAGAGACTGGGAGGTGAGGATCAACACCTGAGGTTGACCTGCACATACATGCCCTGTGGCATGCACATACACACATGGCATACATTATCATACACACATGAACATATGGGGGGGAATGGGTGTGGGATCCAGTACCTCCACCTGATGTCCAATCCTTAATGCCTGCTCTCAAGTGCGTTCTAATGTTGGGGGAAGCAACTCATCCTGGAGTGAGTTAGTGTCCATAGTCCTACAACCTGGCTAAAGTAGCTTAATAAATTAGTGACCTGGCAACCAGTTGATACAGATGGCATCTTTTGCCATCCTTTGTTCACCGTAAAATGGAGGCAACTCACCACCTCTAGTTTGTGGGCATTAGTCTGAAAGTTGGAAAAGGCAGAGTGGGGTCCAAGACCCAGAAAATGAGGAGCAGTGTACATTAGAGCCCACCCACCATCTTGGCAATTGTTCCCTTGGTTTCCAGGTGCCTCAGTTTCTGTCCTGACTCCTTTCCTAGATAAGGAACTGAGTGTCTCTCCTGGGGAATTCCAGAAGTAGCCAGATGAGTACCAGCCTACCTAAGTGTGCCTAAGGGAAGCCAATTCTCTCTACCCCACTCTGTCCGCGTTTGGCATACCCTGTGCCGTGGCTTCTTTCTTGATTCCCTACTACTTCCCAAACCAAAAAGTGCTGCTTAATCTGTCAACAATTCACCTGCCCCGGAGAACCTTCCCGCCTGGGAGCTTCCCGAGGCTGATTTGCCAGGCCCCGGGGTGAACTCATTTCTACTGTAGCAGAGCCAGTTACCTCCGAAACAGGGAAGTGCCCAAGAGCCTGTCTCTAAAGGAGGACAGGACCTTAGCTCCAGTTCTGTTTCCCTAAAAGCCTGGCAGCCCGGGAGGCAATGACTCTCTACTCCTCACAGCCTGTGAGCAATGGGCTTCTGAGTAGTCACGCCATTCCCAAAGCTCCCAGGCTCATGGCAGCAGGACCTTCTTTTTTATGGGTAGTACCATGAAGGTTGTCATCTCACCACAGAAGGCCATCTCACCCCAGAGGCTAGAAGATTAGCCCTGCATCTGAGGGGCACCTAAGGGAGAAGGTGACTAAATAGAAGCACCTGTGTTCTCTAGTCTTCCAACAGGACAATAAAAGGCACAGACCCCAACCTCATCATGAGATTTTTCAGGGTATCTGCTTCTTGACGTGGGCAACGGAGTTAATTCAACCCCACTCAGTGTTTATAGATATCCAGACTCTGTCAGAACTGTTAGCCTAGCAGCCAAGGAAGAGAAGTGAGGTGTGGGCTGGTGTCTCTGAAAAAGTGAATCTCTTGTGAGCCTGACCTAGATGGTATGCAGATGCTTATCTTGTAAGACAGGAAGTCATCTGTGGAAACTTTGAGCTCTCTGCTGTGTACAGCCATGTCATGCTCAGAAACGCCACTCCAGGGATGGCAGATAGTGGTCTTAAGATTCAACCTCAATAAGACATCCGACAGAGGATGCTGCTGAGGATGGTGTGGGAGGTATGATCATCACTGGGGAACGGGAAGCAGAGGACAGAGGAAGTGTGTATGCTTGTGTGTGCACGTGTGTGTGTGTGCGTGCGTGTTTGTGTGTGTTACATAGGTGTATGCATGCATGTGGTGGTCAGAGGACAACCTCAAGAGTGCTATCTACCTTATTTCTGCGTGTTGGGGATAGCATGTGTAGGAGTGTATGTGGGGAGCATTCATGCACGTGTGTGCATGTGGGGGCCTAGGGTGAACATCCGATCACTTCTTTGGCCATTTGCTACCTTAGTTTTTAGACAGGAACTCACTAAATCTGGAGCTCACTGATCAGCTATACATACTGGCTGGCCATCAAGCCCCAGGGATCTTCCTGTTTCTGTCTCCCCAGTTCAGGGATCATAGGTGCATGGTGTCACACTGACTTTTCATACGGGTGTTAGAGATTGAATGTAGGTCCTCCTGCTTGTGTGATGAGCCCTTTATTCACTGAGCCATCTCCCACCCCCAGACGAAGATTAACAGAGAAAATAACGAAAGTGAAACCATGAGAGGGAAGCGATGGTTTGGGGGACGCAAGTCAAGTTTTGCACAGCTGTAATGAGAGTACTTGGTTGTGATGACAAACAGCTTGCTGGCTGGGCGTGCGATGGAAGGGCCTTGAAAGACCCAGTCTAGAGCTTTGAATACTATGTCACAGTGGAGGGAAGAAAGCAGCCGGAACAGGGAGTTACTGGGTTTGAAATCTGAGCCTTAGTTTATGCATCTTTAAAATGTTTTCTTGCAGGATACAAAGGGTTAAGTGAGACCACAAGATGTTTAGAGCTCAGGAACTCTGAGGACACAAAGGTGTGTAAGAGCTCAGGAACTCTGAGGACACAAAGTTGTGTATGAGCTCAGTAACTCTGAGGACACAAAGGTGTGTACTCTGAGGACACAAAGGTGTGTAAGAGTTCAGGAACTCTGAGGACACAAAGGTGTGTAAGAGCTCAGTAACTTTGATGACACAAAGCTCCTGTGGCTCTCCCTAGATTCCACCACAAGAACCGGTACTCATCTTTTGTGTCCGTCATTTATGTCCAAACGCAAACACCTAGTTATGTAGAAATAGTTGTTAAATCAAATGAAAACACCAGCAATAGATGTCTGCATGGAAGGGTTTTTATTTATTTGTTTTGTTTTATTTTGTTTGCTTTTTTGAGACAGGGTTTCTTTGTGTAACAACCCTGGCTGTCCTGGAACTAGCTCTGTAGACCAGGCTGGCCTCAAACCCACAGAGATCCGCTTGCCTCTGCCTCCAAGTGCTGGCATTAAAGGCGTGCGCCACCACCTCCCAGCTTGTATGGAAGGTTTTGTGATGGAGGACTTACCGTGGGTAGAGCTGGGTCTTGGGAGAGTAACTCTGACAATAAGGAGGTGAGGAGTGTGGAGGAGGGGGACAGTAACAAAGGAAGTTCTTAGACGTTAAAGTGACTTAGGGTGGAAGGAATGAGCAGCTGGAGGGCCAAGCAAGAAATACTGACACTGATTTCAGGTTTGTTAAGAATGGGGCCACAGTGGTGTGCTGATTGGTTCTCTGTCAACTTTGACACAAATTAGAGTCTCTTGAGAAGAGAAAACCTCAACTGAGAAAATGTCTCCATCGAATTGGCCTATAGGTTAAGTCTGTGGGTCATTTATCAATAATTTTTTTTTATCAATCAGTAATGATTGATAGGGGAGAGCCCAGCCCACTGTGGATGGTGCCACCCCAGGGCAGGCTTTCCTGGGGTTTATAAGATGAAAGGCTGAGCAAGGTGTTGAGGCTAAGCCAGTAAGTAGTGTTCCTCCATAATCTATGCTCCAGTTCCTGCCTCTAGATTCTGTCCCGACTTCTGTCAGTGATGGACTCTAAGCTATCAGACAAAACAAACTTTTTCCTCCCAGAGTTGCTCAGCAGTAGAAAGCCAGCTAAGATAAGTGGGCAGGGCGGTGTATACAGAAGGCTGCTGCTTGGGAGCGAGAAATACAGTGTGTCTGTCAAAGGGGACTGAAACCATTGGCGTAGATGAGACACTAATACTCTCCCAACACACACTGGGAGAGAAGGGACACAGGAGTCCAGGCAATGGGGAGAGTGGCTCTACCTTGTCTGTGAGCAAATACAGTTTTGGGCAGTGCTGTTATTATGGCAGTAATCATGGGCCTCGAAGGACGGAGTCTGGAATCAAACACCACAGCGTTGATTCATCTACACCGTTACTGGCATGCATGACTAAGTGGTAAGTTATTAAATTGCCTGACTCTCCTCCTTTATGTAAAACAGAGTAACAGTTTCCTCGTGAGCTTGTTGGAGGGTTAGATGAAATGATGCAGCATTAGCAAATGTTCATTCCTCAACATGTATTCGAGGTGGGAGGTACGTCATCCCAGTTCCCAGCTTCTGTTCGTGGTTCTTACACAGATCTTCATCCCCGATGCTCCTCAACTGTGCAGAAATCTGAGGTCCACAGTTGTTCAAGATGCTTAATCAAGTGGAGTTGTGGGTAGGGCCTGGAGAGATGACTCAGAGGTTAAGAATATTGAATGCTCTTCCAGCAGAACTGGGTTAGATTCCTGGTACCCAATGGCAGCTCACAACCATCTGTAACTCCAGTTCCAAAAGATCTGACACCCTCATCTGGCCTCCGAGGGTACCAGGCATGCTGGTGGTACACAGACATGTGTAGGCAAACACACCAATCCTTGCCTCACATATCCTGGCTTTTCCTGATCAAGCCGCGCCCCAGGCTGAACCTGACAAGGGCTCCGGCCTCCTGTTAGGATTCCATATGAGAAAGGAGTAAAGGTTAAAAGCACATCTTTTGTCATCTGAAGCTGAGTCAGGGAAGTGGGCTGTTCAGCACTCCGCCAAGGCTCTCACAACCTGCATGCGCAGCTAGGGACCTGTGCAGCACACTTTGGGTCCAGGCCCTGTTCCTGGCCCCATGGGCAAGACTAGGCAGTTCCCATGCTTTATGGCTTACCCTTTAGAAGTTTAAAACCTGCCACCCAAGCTCCTCCACACCCCCTCCCTTCCCAGAACCAATTGATGTCACTATTGTTAATTATTCAATGTCAAGGTTCCAGCTAGATGCTCAGGACAACCGGGCTCCCTCCCTTTGAGACTCTGGGCATCAGTCAGCTTTGGCCTGCAGAGGCTGCTCATCGCTCTGTTGGGTATGATCTTTGCAGATTTCTTTGCGTCCTGCAACCCTGCCTGCAGCCTCTGCTTTGCTGATCCTTACTCCTGGCTTCCTTACAAGCTTAGATCCACTGGCAGGTGGGGGTGGATGCGAAAGATGACAGTGTGACCAGGAGTCAGGAGTCAGGAGGCTTTGAAAGTAATGAGCTGGGACGGAACAAGTTACTTCCATCATTTTTTTCCACCTGTAAAATGGGCACAATACTTGCTCTTAAGATCATAGAGCGGCCTAAGAGAAGTATGGGTATTGAAGGCACTCTGAAAAGCCCATTTGGCATCAGCTTTCACAGTGTTTGGGATCACAAAGAGTGATACTCTTAAGCACGCAGCGTCCCTGAGGGAGCTTTCTTCCTCACCTCTGGCATCCCATGTGCTGTGCACAAGAAGGGACTTATGCCGCTTTCTGGGAGGCTCGAGCCTGGCGTTGGAAAGGTTGTTATTAGTTATGCTTGAGATCACACATTTTAAACACCGTACCACCATGGTGGCACTGCAGAACTCCGTGGGTGACCCCAAGGACACAGTGTGGTCACAGAGGTGTTTGAGTGGTAGTCAGCTCTATGGAACCTGGGAGTGGACTTTATTAAAAAACTGTGAGGGGTTTTCTAGCTGAACAAAGGTAGGATGCTCTGGATGGCCTGTAGGTTACCAAGAGGCCCCTGAGTATTTGTCTTACCAACATCAGATGTGGAAGCTGATACCAGCTGTCCCTGGGGAAAAGCCTCATGCTGCAGGAAGATCACTGTAGGCAGAGGTAAGCCTATCTTCAGTCCCCACCCAGGGAGGTCTCCCCCAGCTCCTAGCAAATTCTCCTTAGTCCCCTACCCCACCCCAATCCCCAGCCTGCTTACCTTCCTTCTAGGAAGGGGGAGCTGGCAGTATTGAAGGTTCTGGGTTGAGGGCACCAGCCCAGGGGTGCTTCTATCTACTGGCTTTTCCTTGGGTGGATGGAGAAGCCAACTAGGCTGCAGCTTTAAAGTCCCTAGGCACTGGCAGATTTGGCTGAGGAGGGGAAGAAGGTTCCTCACGAAGTAACCACTGCTTAAACTTAATGTCTGAGGTGGGGAGCCTAACCCTTTTCCAGCCTGAGCTTCCCCAACACTGGACTATGGCAAACTGTGAGAACAGCCTCAGAGACTTGGGTTCTGATAGCCTCCTCCACCCCTCTCCAGGCCATTCCTGGGGTCCACAGGCCATCAGAGTCTGTAAACATGGTTGCTGCCGTTCAAAGTGTCAGCCTCTGAGGACTGTGCATTCATTCCTGGGGCTCCAGCCTGCTGTGCACTTAAAGATGGCAGAACGCCCACCAAACAGTCTCATCCTAGCTGAAGGATGGTCCATTACAGTGACTCGGAGCACATAGACCCCAGGGTCACAGATGTGCTCTGACTCTGTCATACATGGCCTATTTGCATGACCCTAAGCTTTGGCTTCCTCACCCATGAGATGGAATTAATGGTCTCTGTTTAATGTTTAAAATTAATGGCTGACTGCATGCCATGACCCAGCACACATAGTTGTTGCTCAAACAATGGTAGCCCGAACTGCTGTGGGACCAATGAGATCTGGAAGTTGCAGAGGTGTTCATTCTCTGATCGCCTGCAAGGATCCAGTCCCAAAGAAGAATAGTGTTTCTTCTAGCCCACCTAGTCCCTGGAGAATTAAGTATAGGAATGACTCCATCTGGCTAAGAGCCTCCCTCGCCAGACTGTCAGGGAGATGTGCAAATAACCCGGTGCTGTCTGCAGGCTCTTTGAAGGTGAAGTTCTACAGCTGGAAGGGTGGGTCGGCTCCACCCTGCATCACTTCGCCTGGGCCTTGCAAGTGCTTATTAGACCCCGCGGTTTCCTCTGGCCTTTTCAAGTTAAAACGTTGCTTCTTCTCCGGGCAGGCCGGATAATGATTTCTACCCCCATCCCCCCCACCCCCGGTTACTTTTCTAACCACTGACTGACCTAGTTCCCAGGAGCGGGGAAGGATTGTGGGGTGGAATGATGGAGAGGATGGGAAAGAAGAAATCGTGAAGGGAGATGTACCTTTACTCCAAAGCTGTCACCATAGCAAGTGAGAAAGGCTGCTTCCAGAAGGAGGTGGAGAGGGCAGAGCGAACTGTCCCCCTCAGGTCCATCCTGGCTGGTCCCTATCCCTGGCATCCCCACCAGGGGTCCTTGGCGCTCAGCTGGTGGGGTGGGGCGAATGACAACTAGCAGGGTTTTGGGGAACCTTGCGAGAGGAAGTGGCTTTAGAGCTGCACAGAGCAGTACAGGAAAGGCCCTGGGAGAGGGAGGTGTGGGGTGGCTCGTCAGCACGCTGGGCGGAGATCCAGGGGCAAGCGCAGCACTCAGGACCTCAGATGCGGCTGCAGAGAGAGTCCCAGGCTGCTGTGGAGCCTGGAGCCCCAGCGAAGGAAGCGCAGGCTGCCCAGCAGGTCCTTTGTGGTCACTGTTGCCCACTAGCACCAGTACCTGATCAGGCACAGAATCCGAAGGGCCCCTTCCACAGCCCCAGCCCCGCAGTCCGATGAGCTTTCAGACACGGGCGCTACCCAATGACCGTGGACAGCAGCATGAGCAGTGGGTACTGCAGCCTGGACGAGGAACTGGAAGACTGCTTCTTTACTGCTAAGACCACCTTTTTCAGGAATGTGCAGAGCAAGCAGCCTTCAAAGGTAAACATGATGATTACAAGCACCTTCAAGGGAGGAAATAAGCTCAGTGGCCTATGCGGGAAACTGGCATCCTCTCTCCCCAGCAAGAGCCATGTGTTGGTAGGGCGGCTTCAGGCACTATTCTGGTCAGCCCCGCTCTCACTAACTCCCACCCTTAGACCTTTCAGAATGGCTCTCTAGGATTTGGGGACCTCGCTGGTTCATGGATGGCTGCATGCTCACCTACCTGTTCCTGAACGGGTAACTGGGCACCTTCTCTGTGTCGTTCCCCTCCTAATTTGAGCTTACAGCTTGTGGATGGGAAAGAGAGGGAGCCCAGGCCCTCCGCAGATAAATACAAGTTGAGACTTCCGTGTTGCGTGTGACTAGAAACCATTTTAAAACCTAGCTTAGCAACTTTGCAGAAGTCCAGAATGCTTTTAGAAACGGACTTCTTGCCTAGACTGTCGTCATTGTACTGTTTTAGCTCCTGAGTAAGCTTGGGTCATCTAAAGGGGCCGTGTGTTTCTTAAACATGCTGGCCTTTGGCTACCCAGTGTGCCTGGTCCTCTGGCTATACTCTCCTGGGTGCCACACAGCCACACTAGCTGCCACATGTGTTGGCAGGGGTAAAGGTGTGGAGTTGCTGGTTTGGAGACAGATGTAAATGGTTCCGTTTCACAGGTGTATGGCAAGTTCATCCTTAATCCAGTGGCCCTTCACCAATTAGAATTACCCCAAAACTTCCCTAAGCCTTTCTCACTGCCTCATTTGTGAGTAGGTCATTCTGCCCGCAGGCCCTGCCTTGGCTGAGTTCTGACTTTAGGCAAATGCATTGAGCCTTTCCTTGATGAGATAACACCCCAGAAGCCAAAGGCAGCTTGTGCGTTTATGCTGAAGGAGGCAACTTAAACAGATCCGTGGGGTAATGTACTTGATTTTGGGGGTGGGGGACAGGGAGGCAATAGTTCCTTCTGTGGCTAGGTAGGCCTCAGGCAGAAAAACATCATTGCAGAGGGGAAGTGTCCCACCCTCTCTTGGGGCTCTTGCTTCATTGTGATCCCCTCCCCCAGTCTGGAGCAGTGGTTCACCATCGTAACTACAAGCGGAATTGTGAGATGCAGAAAATCCTGACAGGGCTTGGGGATGTGAAAGGCTTTCTAGGTCATTCTGATAGGCAACTGATGTTTTATTGCTTTAGCAAGTTTTGTTGCTGCCTGGGAAGGAAACAGTTCCTGTTTCTAAAACAAAGTTGAGCTTCTGCCTTGCTTCTCACTACCAGCCTAGTCCCAGAGGGTGAAAGTTTTGCATAACTGGGCACAGAAGGGTGCAAGAGTGTCTCTTACTTGGCCATTGACAGAGGCGATTGTTTCTGGTATTCTTGGGGAGAAACGGAAATATCCTTATAAGAAAATAGCTGGGACGAGACAAGGAAGGGGCAATGGCTTTCCCTCTCCATCTCCCATCTCCCCCTGTGGAGAAGGCTTGCTCCAAGCTCAGACATCTCCTCTCTCCACCCCCCACCCCCTCCCCAGCATTGCTCCAGAGGAGGCTGTCCTTTACTTTGTATCTGGAATTCATTACATCTAGGGTCCTTTGTGTGCTTCTTTACCATTTTGCCAGTATCTGTACTCTCAGTAAGGACAGGCATCCCCTCTAAAGAACTCATTCTCTGAAAACAAGATGCCAAACAGGACAATAAGGGTTAACTACTTCAGAGAAGGAGGGGGGTGGCATGCCCTGACTTAGCCTTGAACATTCAGGACTGTGGTCAAGGACAGAGAGGTTTTCTGGGCTGTAGTCTAGCCTTTGGTACCTCGCTCACCCAGGGGTGGGGTGGAACTGGGTGACCTGGCTCTAATGTGATTCCACTGCTCTGCAGAGGTGTGTGGAACCAACTTACAGCTGAGGGTGCAACCTCCAAACACTTAGAATGTTTCTTCTCATTGGTAATATTTTATTCTGCTCTGTTTTTTTTCCTTTAGTAAATTTCCCGGCTCTACCTTCTCTCTTGGAGTAACTCTAGAAAGAATTTCAGGGTGAATTGCCTTATCTTGACCCCATTGTGACCCCCAAGCAAATCCTTCTCTCCTGCTCAAAGAGAAATTGCATTTGAGCTCCTAAGAGAGCCTTTTCCCTTGTCTCAAAGGGAAGAAGTATGTGTGTTTCCTTGTCACTCAGAGACTTAGGTCCCCTCGGGAAAGACCAAGATTCCTTCTATAAATAGACTTGTCAGAACAACCTGTGTCAGCTAGCTGCTCAGAGTGCCTGGTGGAACCCAATGGCAAGAAAGTCCCTCTGCGCTTTGGTGCCATCCCCTGGGAGTTGTCTCCGGCTCATCTCAAAGCAGTCCCACAGGCCTCTCTCCAGCCCCCTTTGGTGGGAGTGGGAGGCATGAGGGTGCTTCCCCTATTTATACAGACCAGGCCTGGAGACAGCGAGGAGGAATGGGGCCAGCTCTGGGCCCACCTGCTCTTTCCTCTGCAGAGACGGCAGCTTCCTGGGGCAATGTGTTATATTTGAATCAGGCTAGGGGCCTTTTGAGTCACAGCATCAGTTTCAGGATGCAGAGCTGGTACTCTCTTCGGCTGAGCAGTCTGTGTTTTCTGGGTCACGTGTATCAAAATGGGACCGATAATGGTTTGAAGGAAAACCAGAACGAGAGCTCAGGCAGGCTGCGGTGTTTGTACACAGTTACCCCCAGCTAAGATGGTGGAGTGTCTTCATGTTCAACTGCTCTAGGGCTTCAGGGACTCTGGGACCCCAGCAGAGTGTCGTGGTGGGGGTTCTGAGGAGACACAAGGCAGAGTGCCCCCCTTGGCAGATGGAGAGAATGGTGTGAGAAAGGGGAGGGCTTTACCAGGCTGTACAACTGTGTCTGGTGCGGTGGAACTTGGACTAATGACCTCAGCCACCTTTCCAAGTCCTCTTCCTGCTTGGTGGGTGACCAGGACAGAACCAGGCGTTGCCTTCTCTGGAAAGACTTAAACAGCCATAGGCTGGATACGGCTTTATAAGGCCCTTGCCATCCATCCCTCAAAGGCACCTAGCCCAGGGGACATTAACTCTATGGATAGTGGCAGGAGGTCATTGTAATCTGTTGATTGTTTAACACTTACTTTCAGTGTTTATTCTAAAATGGAAAGACTTCACTGGCTGAAAACCTCTCCTGGTGTGTGTTCTCTGTGGGTGTGGAGAGCAAAGGCTGACTCCATGGCTAGGATTGTGTTTGAGCACACTCTGCTCCCCAGCACCCCCAACACTGGGCTTTCTTTGGACTGCCTTGAGATCCTTGGATTCTTTTTAATTAAGGGAAACATCAGAAGTAAGCAGGCTACAGGGCACTGTGCAACTCCTGATTCCATCCCTTGTTTCTCCCATTGCCCCTTGCCTGCAACAGGGTCCAGACACAGCTGGCAACCCTGAGACCAGTCAGGGCAATGAGCATCTCCCTGCCAGCAGCAGCACACCCAGGCCTCAGGCACAGTTTCTGCCCCTGACCACCTCAGCATTCGATAAAACACTAAAAAATAAGATAGCTCCAAACTTGGAGCAATAAAAACAAGACAAGGCTCTCAGATGGACCGTTCGGTTGCTCCTGTGCCCTCTCCCAGAGGCTCACACTGCCCAGGACTAACCACAAGGGATTCTTGGTCCGGTAGTTAGGAATGTGGTCTCTGCTCCATCCCTTCAATTTGTTGCCTCCTCCAGCTGTGCCAGCTGTGCTTTGCCCTGAGAAAATGCCAGTCCTGTGGGACCAGGAATTGTGCACTTCAGGCAAAGGCAGCAGCGTGGACTTGGTTACGAAGGCAGATGTACCTGTTAGCTGTTAGCTACCTGTTAGCTGTTCCCGTTAGCCACTATGTCTTCTTTCGTCTTGTACAACCAGGATGGATTAGCTCTAGGGGCAAACTCCCCCTAGTTTTCAGTCACTGAGTATAAATAAGTTTATTTCCCTTTGCAGAGAATTAAACTGGTAGCAGTCAGGGGACTGGGAACTTCAGGATAACACATGGGAGGCTTTTGTGAGCCAGGGCCGATAGTGTTTTATTTTTTAAAAAAATAATTTCATACATGAGTGCTGTGTTTATATGACTCCATTCCTCCCTGTTTCCACTCCAGCTCCTCCTGTGATCCCCATTCCCTCTCAGATTCATGAGATCTTCTTTATTGCTACATGCATACATACATACATACAAACATATTTACATATAAATATAGCCTGCTGAGTCCATTTCGTGTTCATATGTGTATTTGTTTAGGATTGACCATCTGGGCATGGATAGCCTATGGGGCTCTTGTCCCTGGAGAAGACAGTTTCTTTACCTCAACAGCCATTAATTGCCTTCGCATAGGAGTGAGGTCTTGTAAGATGTCCCCCATCCACTTTGGCATATTATACAGGTCTTGTTTAGGCAAACCGTATTTTGAGATTTCATGACTGCAACTTCCCTGTGATACATACAAGACAACGTCACAGCAGATGCCCTGGACCTCTGGTTCTTATGGTCTTTCCACCGTTCCTCTCTGATGTTCCTGGATCCTTAGGTGTTGCAGCTGTGCTGCAGATGTGTCAATTGTGGTTGGGCCCCACGGTCCATGGTTCCTGCATTTTGACTATTTGTGATTTCTATAAGCTCTCCTTCTGCCGCAAAAAGGGTCATCTTTAATGAGAGGTGGGAGCTACCCTTATCTGTGGGCATAAGGATAAAGAGAGAAATGATACCGATGCAGCAATAGCATCTTTCCTTCAAGTTCTGGAGGTAACCAAGGCAACAGCAATACCCTATATTATTTCTGGAGTCTCTTCAACTTCCTTGACTAACAACTCAAAGGGAGCTGTCCCATGCCTGGCAGTGGGGTTTTGGTAGATAGACTATTCCTGCAGGGAGTATTATCACCCTAAGAAACATAACTGTATATGCATGTGTATACATATATACTTACATATATTGTATATATATTTAAAATATATTTAAAAACATAATTTTTCTTTCCTTTTTGGTTTTTTATAGGATTTTCCTCTATAGACCAGGATGTCCTGGAACTCATTCTATAGACCAGGCTGGACTCAAACTCAGAGATTCACCTGCCTCTGCCTCCTAGTGCTGGGATTAAAGACGTGCGCCTCTACCACCTGGTCCAAATAATTTGTTTCTTTTACCTGTCTGACATTAGCTGGAACTGTCATAAGGCCACACCTAGCCACCAGGGAAACTGGGACGCGGAGTGTGAGGGAAAGCCATGCCTCCATGCCTCTGCCTCCCTCTCTGAACCCTGGGAGCTCTGTCCACACTTTCTCAGTAAAGAGTGTGACCTCTGAGCTCTGCCTCTCTGGCTTTGTGCCTCTGACCCCAGCTGCTTGGGAGTCCTGGTAAGGACAGATGATTTACTGTCCATATTCCACACTTCTCTGGGCCTCTGACGTGGTTCAAAGGGGACCTTGCCACCTGCATAGGGATTACTCTTCGAGCTACTTTTGGGAAGTAGAGACTTGGCTTCTGAATCTTTGCCGGCAGGACCCTAGAACTGCATTAATATTCTCCTTAAGAGATTTTTAGATACTCAGAAGCCCAGGAGTCACCTGTTCAGGAAGTACATGCTATTTCAGGGATTTCTCCAGTAGCAATGCGATTTGAGTTCTGATCACAGATTCCCTGGAAGTTCCTGGGCTGGAAACTAATGGTTTATGCCCAGCGGACCAGCTTGGCAGATAGGACAGCAGGCTCAGGCACCCCAGGCCTGCCTATAGGCTCTCCTTTACTCTCCTCACAGTGTGCTTATTTAAAGGCTATGGGGACCTTGTGACAGCCCTTTGGGAGCTTTCCTAGCACCTGGGGTGCCAGGATGGTGGACAGAACAGTCAGCAGAGGGCTGCTTCTCATGCCAGCCCTGGCCGCTGACGGAGGGTGCAACCCAGTCACACCAACCCTTAAGCACAGGTCCTTCATCCAGTCCTTCCCAGCAAGAATAAGATGTGAGCCAGCCTTTATTTCGCTTCTGGGAAAGCCTCACCTTTATTTGTCTGGGAATAGACCCTCCTTACCTCCTGAGCCCGAGGGGGAACCTAGATAGTGAGCCCCTAATTGTTTACATTGTAAAGATTTCCACTAAGGTGAGATCAGAAAGAGGACCTGAATGCTGGCATGGGACCACCATGGCCTTAGCCATCCTGTTCACTCTCAGAACTTGGGCCAGGCCACCCCTTGTTCTGTGTGCTGGTGCCCTCCTCCTATCGCTGTCTTTGTGAGTTTAGACTGTTCGTGTTGACTGAGCTGGGTTTTACCAGTTTCCGTTTGTGGAATGTACAGCATCTTCCTCCCCATACAGTTTAGGAAGATTCTGAGGCCTTGTTTCTTCCTGTCAGGCTGTGCTCTGGGTTGAGCTCTCCAGAACACAAGTTTAAAGGGGAGACACTTGACAGGCCCAGCCTGGAGGCTACATTCTCCTCTCTCCTCTCAACTTGTCAGGTACCCCAGATCTGTATACAGTGTGGCACTGCGGGCTTCCTGGGTGGAAAACCCAGACCTGCCTTTATCTGGGATCTCAGTTTCCTCTTCTTCATGGCTCAAGATACCCTTGTGAGAGCCTGGGGACCTAGCCTGACAGCCCACAGCCCACATGCTGAATGGAGAAGCGGGCTTCCAGGTAACAGTCAGGGAGGGCTGGATGGCCACCAGCAGGCAATGAAGTGTCAGTGTGTCCCAGCAGCTGGGCAAGGCCAGGCTGTCCCTCTTCTAGCAAGTGTCAGAATGCTGGGTGGGAACGGACTTCCACTGAAGTCCCTTTGCCTCTGCCCTTTGCTGCTTTACAATTTGGGATATCTGACCTATGTCCTGTTGGCAGCCACAACCCGACCAGGAGCCTGGTCACAGGAAAGGAGGCTGAATCGGAGGGCTCAGGATGGGGCTCAACTTGCTTAGGAGTTAGACTGACCGCTAACATGTCTGAAGTGTAGGATGGAAGAAAGACTCACAACTTTGTATAAACAAGGTAGACCCAGATGGCAGCTCCCGATTTCCGTGCTCTTGGAATGGTCTTGTACTTCTCAGTATTTATTTATCTTGCAGAGCCAGGAGCAAACCCTGGGCCTAGGCACACTAGGCAGGCACTCCACCAGGAAGTGACGCCTGTTGTTCCATAGTGAAATACACAGAACATTTTCCATTTCCACTATCGCTAATGTACACCCAGTTCTGGGACACAACATTCACTTATCACATTGTCAACTATAACCACATCCAGTTTCTGCATACAACCTTAGGGGCTGAACCTAGAGCCTCGAGCATGATAAGCAGGTGCCCTACTGCTGGGTCCCTCGCCCCAATCTCCAGAGCTCTTTTCATTTTCCCAAACTGAAACCCCTTAAATGCTTAATTACTCTAGGAACTGAGCATGAGTGGACTCCACTCTCAATTTTCTGTAATCCATGTATTGTTCTGTAGGTATGGGCCACATTCTACACATCCACTTTCCTACCAGTGGCCCCTGAGGCTGCTTCTTCTGGTGTTGTATAGCCCTACTTTCATTTGCTAAATCCTAGGTCAATCTTTTGATGAATCACCATACTGTCTCCACCATTCTTTCACTGATTTACTTTTGCCGGTGAGGGGGCTGCTGATCTTGCTTGTTAACCTGGTACACCTGGGAAGAGGGACCCTCAGTTGAGGAATTGCCTCCATCAGACTGGCCTGTAGACATGGCTGTGGGGCATTTTCTTGATTGCTAATTGATGTTGTCCACTGTGGGCAGTGTCGCCTCTAAGGCAGGCTATATAAGAAAGGTGGCTGAACACTAGCCTAGAAACAAGTCAGTGAGCCGTGGTCCTCCACGGTTTCTGCTTCAGCTCCTCCCTCGGGTACCTGCCTTGGTTTCCCCCATGATAGACTGTTACCTGTAAGCCAAAATAAGCTCTGTCCTCCCCAGGTTGGCTTGGTCGGTGTTTTATCACAGCAACAGAAAGCCAACTAGGCCAGTCATTTAATACTGGAAGCATTCCACATCCAACAGTGTACATCAGAAAGAGTCAATGGGAATAAAATGGAGTTTTGTTGTGATTTTGACGTTGTCCCCCAACACTCAGGGATCCTAGGCATATTTCACATGCTTGCTGAACATTTATATTTCCTTGAAGAAATGCCTATTCAAGCCCTTGCCATTTTTGATTAGATTGTTCACGTTTCTGTTGAGTTGCTGGAGTTCTTTATATATGTCTATCCCCACCCTTTATCAGTAATTTGCAGAGGATTCTTATTATCTATTTTGCAATGGGCTCTTGCCATGTTGCCCAGGCAGTGTGAATGAATGGATTAATGTGGGTGTGTGTGCACATATGTGTAAGTATGCATGCAAGTGTGTGCATATATGCGTAAGTACACATGCATGTGTGTGCATATGGAGGTCAGGTTGATGGCAGGCATCTTTCTTGGTTTCTGGCTAGCCAGTGAGAGCTCCAAGGATCACCTGTTCCTGAAAGTGCCACTGGGCCTGGCCTTCACATGGGTCCTGGGCATCTGAACTCAGGTCCTCAAGCTCGGACAGCAGGCACTTTGCTGATCAAGGCGTCTCCCAACCCAGGCTGCCTGAACATGGGTTATTAGCATGGTTGTGATGCCGATAAGACCATAAACTATAGCTTTCGGCAGATGTTTATGGATGGTAAGACCTGTGACAAATTGTGCTTAGGGCTTTTGAAAATCATAATGTAGCCTGTCAGGGGTCCAGGTTAAATGGGAGAAAATGCTCATACTGGGTCAGCCCCCACTGACCCAGCTTTCTTTTGCCTTGCCAGACAAAAACTACTGCCGCAGTTAGCTAGTTCTGTGGTCACAGACTAGCTGAGGTCTGTCAATTTTCACTGTGCTTACAACAAGCGAGGCACTTCGAGGCATGCCTACTTACTTGTGTGTCCAACTACACGTTGTAAGCCTCCGTGAAACCGACTTTAAGATAGTTGCAGAGCTGAAAGCAAAGGCAATCCATGGCATCAGGTGGCCAGTGTGATCCAGTGGCAAAGTGAAGGTGCTCTGAGTACAGCACTGTGTCCTGACTCAAGTTATTCTGGGGGTCAGTAGTGCCATGAAGTCCCCAGAGCAGCGCCTGGGGCTAGGGCTCCCCGGGCTTTCTGTTTAGTGCTACTGTCCTCTGGTCCTGAACAAGTCAGGCGAGTTGCTCCTACAGACAGAAGGGAGGAAAGAAGGAAGGGAGGAAGGGAAGGATGGAAGGGAGGAAGGGAAGGAAGGAAGGAAGGAAGGAAGGAAGGAAGGAAGGAAGGAAGGA
>LOJH01022619.1:3354-15946 GCA_001685095.1 Ellobius talpinus
GGACTCTAGCCGCAGCTTTTGCTGCCACTTTGGTAGAAATCACAAGTGGCCTATTGCTTATGGAGGTACCTCAATTTACTTGTTATTAGGTTTTAGTTTCCTTCTTAATGTTATATCATTATGGAAGTATGTGGCATTAATTGATAGGATTAATACCATGATAGGCAAAATTGACTCCTTATCTAAAGGTACTAGGAACTTACCTGAAAGGGTCCAAGCTGTCGAATTTGACTTTCAGAAGTTATCACAGAGTTTTGATAAGGTAACAGACAGAATACTTTCATTTTCAGATATATTGGAAAGTCACTGATCCTTAAGTAGGGAATAGTGTTTTAAATTCCTGAAGAACTCACATTGGCACTTATTGCAAATACATCTTTGAGGACTCATCAAGAAAGGATAGTAAGAATAACATGTTTATATTAGTATAAGGAAAGAATTCTTTATATAAGTCTTATATAAGTCTTATATAAGAATTTTTAGATGCATAGCATAAATTACAGGATAAATGAATATAACCAATAGGAATGATGTCAAAATATAATGCTGTAATATATGATGGAAAAGAGAGATTTTAGGGGCGGGGGGCTCAATTATATTTTCATTGCTCTAACAAAATGTCTGAGGTAACCAGCTTAAATGAGAAAAGATTTTGTCTCAGTGTTTTTAGCCTAAGGCTTGCTGGCTCTGTTGTTACTGGCCTATGGTGAGATACTCTGGCCACCATAACAGTTATCGGGGAAGAATGGTTACCCAGTAGTAGCCAGGAAATAGAAGGACCAGAGAGGTGTCTGGGGACACCGTGTACTGTATCACAGCATACTGTCAAAGCCATACTCCCACAGACTAGACCTATTTCCTCCAACTAACACTTATCTCCTAATAGCCCATTCAAGTATGAAATCATAAATAAATTGGTGACTGCAAATGGATTAACCTACTAAGGAGCTGAGCCCTCATGATCCAGTCCCCTCTTTTACTATTGCCAACTGGGAACCAAGACTTCAACATGTGAGTCTCCTGGAGGGACACTTCATATCCAAACCAAAACAATGTGTTTACAATTCTATTGTTTATATTGACTACATATGAAGGCTTGAGAATAAAATAAAAATAATCCATTAATAATTTATTTCCACAAAGTACATCTACAAAAGAACATACAGCCAAGACTTTCCTGTAAAATATTTTCCTTTAATTGCATTTTATATCTTGATTAAAGAAACACAAATACTGATTTAGTCACTTTCACTTTTGGAAAATCTCATTTCCTAAACAGATAAAATGTTACATTGCAGCAACTGTTTGGTAATAAAATCCACCTGTTCTTTACTTCAAAGGAAATAGCTGCAATTATTTTCTTTCGACCAAATGAATTTAAAAATAAAAGGTAAAAGATAATAAAAAAGTACTTCTTTAGATCCCATGGCTTATGCAAGTCACTGTGAGTTACCATCAAGTGCCCAATTCTTGAGGATATTCCCAATTAAGAAAAATATTCTAGGTACCTTAAGTGTACATGAGATTTTATAGATACTTTATGTTATTTTGTTACATCATTTAAAAATATTCCTATATGTACATGGACATTTGTATACTACAGTCATAGCCTTGGAGGTGTATTTGTCAATGTCAAAGGTTTCGGCATATTTTTAGAAACAAAAGGAACAAACATCTATACTGCCCAGATTCAAGTATTAGACACCAATAGGTTCAAATCTCTTAGGCAGTATATCCTTTTCTTGTCAGTGTCTTGAAAACAGAATAGTGACCACCCTTTTTATAGAACTAGGAATTCAACACTTGTGTGGGTAGAATTTGACATCTAAATGGTGCATGGATGATTTGTACTTTTGGAGACAGTTACAAATATCACGTTCAATTTAAGTATTATTACTTTTGCTTGGTCTTATCTGCCCCCCCAGGAATTACTGGTGATGTTAGTTATGTTTAGTAAAGTTAATTAAATCCTATTAAAATATTTTCATTTGTAGCAAAGAAGGCTGTGATCTTTGGAAACAAGAGCATTGAAGTCTGTTTTATATATACCTGACATCTTTTCCAGCATTCAATGCCAAGAAATATAGATGGAATTGTTTATCAAAATTCCATCATTGACACTAGTGCAGTGCTCAGAAAAATCTGAGATACTATTCAAAGATGTTAGGATGCCTTAACCTACTTTGATATAGAAGCAGATTTTAAATTTCAGTATATACATACTGTGTATGTGTACATTATTTTTAAAGAAATTCATTTTTGTTTCATAAATTTGACTCCTATAAAGCCACATACAGACAATGTGACAAATGTCTCTAAGCAAATGATTGCAATCTGGGGTTCATGGAGAGAGGAACCACAGTTTAATGCTATGGTAAACCAATATAGCTCAAACCATAGGAGGATTCTAAGAATCCCAACTTTATTGCTGACACTTGCTGTGCACTGGCATCACTAGCCTGTGCTTTGCTCTTCTGCTGACTTAATCCAAGTCTTAGTGTGTCCTCTCTGTCTCAAGTCTCTTCTGTCCTCATTCCTAGTAAAGGAGAGATCAGGTACGAAAGATTGGTGTTCCCTGGTTTACCCAGGTTATCTATCATTAATTTATTACTAGCAGTGCCGAAGGAGTTATGTGCCCAGTATACAATATTTTATATTTGACTTATCAACATTAACCCAAAGATATATCAAGTACAGTTCAAAAGCCCAAGAGAAAAAGAGGTAATAAAAATCAGAATACTGATAAAAGATGAGAGCATTATTTTTCAAATGCTAAAAATTTAAGTGCAAACCAAAAATACTAATGAGATTTATAGGCACTGAACGTATAATGTGCAAAAGTTTGCAAAGGTTTTCTGGATTTTTTCTTTTTGGTGTTTTAAGAAACTATGAAATATGTTTCTTACAAATATAAAGCTTCCTTCTCCCACCTAAAGGTAATTAAAAATCTTTGAAGTTTATCCATACCTATATAGCAACACAGGTGAACCAGAGAAATTCATTTTCTTTTTGAAAAAGAATAACAAACCAATGTTTAAGATGTCCAAAGACATCACAAATACCACTGTCTAGAAGCCACCCAAAAAAAGAACAAACCAAAGCCTTTGTTCTTCAAATCACCATCCACCAGTTGAAAAATTTTTATTCAGATACCCTGAAAATACAAGGAAATATGATTAGTTTCTTAATATAAAATCCTCATTTAACTCAGAAGATGTGCAGCAGCTCGAGGTGGTGTGCACTGGCTCCCCTACAAAACATGACATGGATCATGGGGAAAGCGGAGCCGATTTAACCCACATTTTTCTTTTGAAAGGTTCCCACTTCACATTTTCATTTGGGTGTTTATGCCACAGTGTGAATGTGGAAGTTAGAAGGTGACTTTTGTGGATCTACCATGTGGGTCCCAAGGATGGAACTTGGGTGGTCAGGCTTGGTGCCAAGCATCTTTACCTGCTCAGTCACCATGCCAGCTTCATGTCATTTTTTTTTTGGCTTTGTTGGGTAAGCAGTTTCATTTTATGGCTTATAAGAAGGCCAGAGCCCATCTATTGAAGGATAGGTCAGAATCAATCATTGTTCTTTCGAAATTAACAAAGTTAAAAGGTTTAACTATGGTTCCCAAACTCTATGGTTTCTACCACTCAGCATGATTGTTATTTCAGAAAACAATTAATGCCATTTTGCCACAAATTGTAATATATTAATTTGCTTTGTAACAAAAATCTGTACAATTATCTGGATTTCAGAGATTCTACTAGGATCTGATGTATGATTTTCTTTAAAAGTCTGAGTACTTTAAAAGTTTTTTTGTTTTGTTTTGTTTTTCGTTTTTGGTTTCCCAACACAGGCTTCTAAGTATAGCCCTGGCTGTCCTGGAACTCACTCTGCAGACCATGCTGGCCTTGAACTTACAAAGATCCACCATCTTCCATCTCCTGAGTGGTGGAATTATAGGTGTGCGCCACCACTACTTGGGTCTTAAAGAGCTCTTAATCACATAAATTTTGTTCTTAAATTCTAATAGCACAATAATCCCTTTAGTGCCTTTTAGAGAAGGGAATGCTTTGAACTTTGCAACATTTCCTGAAAGTAGGCCACAAGTATGAAATACTCAAGAGATAAACTTCATGTCTCTTCCCATAATGCAAGCTGCTAGAATGGACAGTTATTGCTATTTACAGTAAAAACTCAACTTACCAAATGTGTAACTTTAACTTTCCTTTTTGTCAGCCTTTGGACTGGATGCTTCTTCTGTCTTCTAAGGGGGAAGCAAAGCTAGAGTCAGTGCTTTCATTTCTAAATCAGTGCTAAACCACTGTTTCACCGGGAAAGTTTAGTGAAAAAATGGGCTCCTAAGGATTAAACAAACAGGTAGTAAAGAGGGTGGGGTGAGAGCTGGGGATAAAATACCCTAGTCTATGTTTTTTTTTTCATTTGACACAACAGACTCTGGCCTTTCCACTCAGGTTTTAAGTTATAAGCTATAAGTAGCCTTAAATCATCCTAAATTTTCCACTTTAAACTTATTTTTTCATTGTCCATATAAGAAAACTTTCAAGTGCAGAAGTGTTTCTGGAATTAGGACAGTGTTTCACCATCCTACCATGACCCCATCTTTTTCTGCATTGGGAAGGGGCTGACTGACTCATTTCCACTGTGTAGGGCAATTACATTTTCTGGTTTTCATAAATGGGTTGGTCAGGCACTTTTGAAATTATAATTAAAAGATAAGGGATTAATAATTTAACCTGAGACATAATATTCTTGTATCCTGTGATGAAATCAGTTACATAAAGACTTCATTAGCTTGTTTGTAAGAAGTGCTGATGAATCAATGAAAAAAAGAGGCCATGAATTTGGAAGAGAGCGAGGAAGGATATATTGGAGAGTTTGGAGGAAGGACTGGGAAGGGCACATTGATTTAGTTATAATCTCAAAAATAAAAGAATAACTAGTCTATTAGGGTCTTTTATTTTTCATTATGGTCCAAATGAAGATTGTAGTTATTTAAAATAAGACATACATAGAATTGGAAGGAACTTAAAAATTGTCTGAGCCAATATCCATCTCTAACTCCAGCTTGAGAAATTTTAGTGATAGGAGATGTGCAACCATTATGCTCCATATTCCCAGTTCTCAACACTTAGGTTAAACCTATAACTTCCACCCATTAGTTTTCATCCTACTTTGTACAACACAGAAAGTTAGGTACTGCTGTATGAATTGGATACTAAATGCCCCTTAAGAACCATGTGTAAAAGTCTTGGGGGTGCTGTTGACTTTTACAAGGCAGGGCCTTATAAGATGTCCTTAGGCCAGCCATTGGGGGTGTGAACATATCTCACTCAGGGTTGTGGTATCCCATCTCTTCTGTGTTTCCTGACTTAGGAGGTGAGCAGTTTACCCCGCAACAGATTCCTATTTTAAAGCACTGCCTCATGAGACGAACAAAGCAATATGATAATCAATCATAAGATGGATTTTCTCTTTGTAACTTAAGTATCTCAATTATACAGTGACATGATGCTGGTCATTAAATGGATAGTATTATTTACCAATCTCCCTCCCAAACACCGTCCAATTAATACTGTGAAAACTCTAATGTCTTCCCTAACTTTATAAATTACCTCTGTCCTAGTTAGAGCTCTGTCAACTTAACATCCTAGAGGCACCAGAGAAGGGATTCTCAGCTGAGAGATTGTTCAGTCCAGACTGCTCTATGAGCATGTCAGTAGAGGACTATCTTGTAATTGATGAAAGAGGGCTGATCCCACTGTAAGCAGCATTAGTCCCTGTAAAAGTGAGCCTGGCTCAGCATGAATCTGTGAAAGAGCTACCAAGTAACCTTACATCCATGGTTTCTGCTTCAAGTTTCTGTTTGAGTTCCTGATTTTTCTCAAGGACTGATTGTGATCTGGAAGTGTAAGCCAAACAAACTCTATTTTCCATTAAGGTACTTTTTGGTCCTGGTGTTATATTATAGTACCTGAAATCAAACTAGAATAATCTTCATGTTATAAAAATCTATGTAAATCACATGCTCTGGTGGTACAGTAATAAAAGCAAACCACATGCTATTTGAACTGTTTGAAGGACACATTTCATTTATATTTTCAAAGTACAAGTTACTTAAAAACATTATATATATACATATACAATATATATTTCTATCTTTAAAGTTTCAACTTAAATAACTTTTTGAATTTTTTTAAAAAAATTATGTATACTGGTATTTTGCCTGCATGTATGTCTGTGTACCACATGCATGCCTGGTGCCCCCAGAGGCTGGAACAGCATTATATTCCCTGGAACAGGAATTACAGATGGTGAGTTACATGTGGGTGTTGAGAACCAAATACAGATCCCCAGAAACAGTCAGTGCTTTTAAGAGCTCAGTCATTGCTCCAGCCCCCAAGAAATGGATTTTTTATTTACTTATCTGTCTGTCCATCATCCATCCATCCATGCATCTATCTTTTTAGTAAGGCATGGGGATAGTTATTACTTAAAAGTCTTTCTCTCTAAATAGCTTACAACATCAAGCTTTGGCTAACAGGTAAATATTACTTCCTTGCAATTGTTAAACAAATACTGATATATTTATGGCCATGTTTACCTTGGAGGAGTTCTTTGTTTTTACTCCATTCTTGGGTGCTTTGGAACTTGAACCCATCTTCTTGCTCTTCTCCTAAAACAATGGAAATGTAATGAGGCTACTGCCATCATCAGTCCATGGAGACATTGATCATTAGATGAATCCAGGCTACTCCTGTTAAGAGCCTGCACACTCCCAACTTAATTGAATAAAAATGAGTAGCTTGGTACTAATCTTTAAAATAACAGTGACTATACCTATATTTTAGTCAGGACATAAAAAAGGCTAATAAGAGAGAACTGTGGGTTACACTGGTGCTTAATATATTCCATCATTTCATGTGAACCTCAAATGTATTCCCACAATTTTCTTTTAGAAAACCAGAGGTTAAAAAAAATCAGAGCCATGCAGAAAACCCATTGTTTTCTCCCATTAATATATGTTAGTAAGATGAAAACAAATGTATAATTCAACAGTTGTGGTGCACTTAATCTATAAAGCACATCTCATAAATCGCACAACAGGAAGGGTGGATGTTGCAGTCTGTTTGCTGCTGTTTTGGCTGCATTAAACCTAACTCATGATCATGTCCTCTACACCAACTGATTTAATTTACAGACTCTCTCAGCCTCCTGCTTCTCTCTTCTGGAAACACCTAATTGAGGTTTCTATCTCCTTTCCTTTCCTCTTTTTTCCCTTGTCCCCTTTCACTGTATTTTCCCATTCATCTCCTCTCATCCCTTCTTTTCCTCCACTCTGTTCCAATCTATTCTTTCTTGTTTCCTCTTCTTTGATAAATATCCTATGTTTTTGCATGAAGGCTATACAGCTTTCAAATGTAACAGTGTCTATGGTTAGATTCATTTCTCTGCTAACACTGAAAACAGGGGTTTGGGATTTTTTGTTTTCCTTCATGGCACATAAAAGTCAACGTAAGTAAAGAAGAGCTCTGATTTTGTTTTTGTTTTTCTGTTTTTGTTTTCAGAGACAAGTTTCTCTGTAGCTTTGGAGCATGTTCGGGAATTTGATCTGTAGACCAGCAGACCTTGAACTCACAGAGATTCAACCTGTCTCTGCTTCCTGAGTGCTGGGATTAAAGGTGTGTGTCACCACTGCCTGGTTTGTGAGGCTGATCAGTGCGGCTGTTTTACTCTCTGAACTTTAGGCAAGCTTCATTTATTAAAATACAAATAAAATATCACTACAGTTTAGAAAGATTCAGTTCAAATTACATGTTCTGAGCACTTATTAAACATCAGCCTTCTGCTAATTTGGGCACAGATATTGAAGATGCAACTACTGTACATAGTATCTAGCTCATTGGAAAACAGGCATCTGGTGCCAGGTGACCACATGCAGGAAGAGAGTGTGCAAAGGCTACCAGGATGGTTTGAGATGGGACAAAGGCCAGAGTGGTCCAGCAGAGCTGGAGTCAGCCAGCTGCACCACAAGCAACAGGAGGAAACTCCAGAGAACAAACGAGCAGAAGAGAGTCTAGGGGATCAAAGACTAACATGAGAAATGAGACTTACTGTCTGTGCACTCACAAAATTATGTGGCAAACAAAAATGATGGCTTTGCAGGTTATAGGCCACATGCAGAACCCTGATGAAATGCTATTGAACTATGTGGAATAAATACATCATGAAGACACTTTTGTAAAAATATTTACTAACAAAGACAAGGAAATACATCAAATAATAGTGCTGTGGGCTGTAGAATTATAACTTTTCCTTAAGGGTCCCTATAAGATTATTCTATTAATTCTACACTGTAAAAATCACATAGATGTATACATACATGCTCATGTGTATTTCAAAGAAATCAGTATGAAAAAACACAGTACCTTTGTTGTATTCTGTGAGGTCTCTGCAGTTGAGGGGCAGCTATCCAAATCTTCTGAGAGGGCATCAATGGGGTCCTGGTCATGAGCAGGCTTCTAGGGTATTAATTAGTAAAGCCACATAGAGATTATCATCTCATGTTCTTAACAGTAAAACATGTTTAAGAAGAAAAGCTTACTAGTGTTTATTTCCCTAAAACACTACACTACGTAAAGGAGACATGAAGCATAAAAGCCTAAGCATCTTAATTTTCTCCTATTCTTTTTCTTGGGGGCAGTGAGGGGGACAGTCTCGTGTAGGCTGAGACAATCTTAAACTCACCATGAACCTCTTATTTTTCCATGTCCCTTATCAAGAGTTGGGATTATAAGCATGTACCACTATGCTAGGTCCATCTTACACTCTTTACTACAAGTTTTCTCACTCAGAAAGCTGGTACTATTTTTAAATGGCTCTTGTGAGAAATAAATTGGAGTTAGTAATAAAGGCCTATCTGCACACATTGTCACAGGACAAAAATATTTAACAATGTTTAGCTTCTTTAAAGCTTAAAAAAAAGGCTACACCTATACGAAAAACAACGAAAGTATACATCATAGTATTACCTTTGATTTCATTGTAGGTGGCTTCTCTGGTTTGTCCTTAAAAATAAGGTAGACTTTCGGTTAACCACAATCTCTTTGTACAGGTTCACTTAGTCATAGACAGTATGTTTAGAATTCAAGGACTGTACAAAATCGATAACCTTAGCACCTAATCCAGATCTCTACCAGATCTTTCCCTTCACAGCCCTTTCAGTAGCCACGGGGATACAAGGATTTGATTCTGGAAGGGGCAGAGATTATGTAGAAATTGTCTGCCACCAGATAATAAAATTTATATCCACTTGAGCTATATGAGCTACATGCCTTGCCCTCTTTTATTTGTTTTTATTATCGTTTGTTGTTATTGTTTTGCTCTCTTTAAAAACACTAAATTGCCTTGGCTTGTCTTGAACTTCCAATGCTTCTCCTTCAGCCTTCCAAATAATTGACTAGAGGTCTGCACCAAGCCTGATGCTCATTGTATTTTCAAAGATCAGAAGATTATTTTCAGACAGGATTATAAGTACCACTAACATATAGGGCTTTTATCCATCGTAAAGCAAGGGCACTAAATGAAACACCTCCAATGATGGTAAGCAGATGATGTGGCAATATCAACATGGGGGAGGGTAAATGATAGCAGGATACAGAATTTCCAGAAATACTTAATGCAAGAAAAATGAAGGAGTCCTATTCCAGCAAACACTGAGACTTTGGTCAATGAGGAGCTTCCCCACTGAGATTTCAGAGCATACAGATGGCACCTGGACTCCCTTGCTCCATTTGATGAGCAGGCCTGAGAAGGATGATTCATCCATCCCCAAACAGAAAAGGGGAGGTAGTCAAATTGGCTTAAAGAAATAAAAGTTTAGAGATACTGTGGGAAAAGAGAGGCCAAAATATGGGGGAGTCTTGTTTATTTGCCCTCTCAGTTTGTTCACCACTGCCCCTCCTCTGGTTCCTTACACAGACTGCTTCCTTTGACATCTCATTGCTTCTGTCATTTTTAGAGATCATTCTTGAAAAATTAACTCTTAACAATATATTCTTGGAATCATTATCAAGAGCCAAGAAGTACTACTCAACATCAGGGCTCAGAACATGAGTAACAGGACTATTTTAAGAAGATATAGCAGAGGGTAGAAATCCTGCTTATCACCTCTGAAGAGACAGCAAAAGTATTGTCATGATGTGTTTTTATGCACTGTTCAAGTGAAGCTTCCATTCACTTCCAGAGAAGTGAGAGCAGCGGCATGATCTAAACTGTGTGCCTTAATTTACCTGCCCATCATTGTCCAGAAGATGCCTATACTCAGGTGGGATGGTGTCGTCTCTTTCTCCCAGTTTCTCTCTATGTTCTGCTTTAATTTTTTCCTATAAACATTGAAGAGAAAAAAAGGATGTTCATTTCTTTCTTCAAAATTCAAAGTGCAGACATTACAGCTATTGTATTTTTCTGAAGCAAAACTTAAACAAAGCAACAAAATGGATAGTAAGCAAGAGCTTCTGAAAATGTGAATATGCCCATATCAGTGGCCTAGTGGCTAGGACTCAGTACTATCATTGCCGTGCTATGGGTTCGATTCCTGGTCAGGAAACCAAGATTGTTGAAGAACAATCTTGAATGTCATTCCTCAACTTCCACTTTGTTTGATATAGGGTCTCTTGCTTTTCCAATGCATATGCCAGGCTAGCTGGCCTACTAGCTTCCAACAGACAGCTCTACTATCTGTGCCTTTGATCTCTGTGTATAGGCTGGAATTATAGACAGTCACACTAAATGACTAAAGATTTGAACTCACACTGTAAGGCTTATGTGGCAAGCACTTTACCCACTGAGCCATCTCCCTAACTCCAGCTATTTTTTGATTCTAAAATATGATCAAATCAGTTGAAATGGCGTGTTAAATATTGTATTTTAAATATAAATGTTTATACATATTGACTATAGTGCAGTTAGTTTGTCCTGACCATCTAGACATATATCTGCAGAGGATAAGTTTTTATATTTTACAGTTTGAATTCAGATTCAGTTATGCTTGCAAAAGAGGTGCAGGGGAAACCTGTGCTGTGTGTGATCTCTGCCATTACAAATACAAAGTGTAGCCACTCCACAAGTATATGCTTTTGAGTAACATGCTGTTATTCCCAAATAAGACCAGGAAAAAATATTGGAAGAGAAAAACCTTAAAACATAGCTGTGCTTTCATTTTAAAATTAAATTTGGAAACAGGAATGTTTCCTGTTATGCAATGTGCACTGCAAATATAATTTTCAGTGAGAAAAAAATGCAACCTACACCAAAAAACAGGAAAATTAGATGAAATGGCCCAGCTGTTAACCACCTCCAGACAATGCCAGAGAGTCTGTGGGGGTGGGGTGGGAAAATATCTTTTACCTTTACTTTATCATTTACTGGTTTGTTCTCATCTGGGTCAGGCTGTCTTTGCCCAAGACTGTCAGAGAGTTCATCCAATGCATCATTGAGTTCTTTGTCTCCATGCTAAAAAGTAAATAATTCTGAATTAGTTATAAGTTGGCCAAACTGTTCAGGGAAATCATACAGGAACCTCACCATTTTATTATAGACATCTAGGAGTAAGTGACAGTGATAGACAGTGTCAGAGCACAGAATATACTGATGGTGGAAGAGACAAAGAACAGTGAAAGCATCTGCCTTCCCTACCCAGATGCCTCAAAGAAATACCACCAGGTTAAGGAAGTCTTTGGTGGAAATATCTGGGGCTGTACCCACATAAGTTACCTAAATCTTACCTAGAGGTTCCATAAACAAACAAATCACTTTCCTTTTTAACCCACTGATGTAGTCGCATGGCTAGCAAGCAGATTTTCAGTGGAACATAAATATGTCTTTGTTTTGTGGTTACTCTAAGATCAGATGGGGAGGAACACGACAAAGTAGAGCCATAAAACTCAGTACCATTATTCTTCCATTTGTTGGAGCACAAACCCCACAGAAGTTTGGTTTATGTTATTGAATGAATCCAGAGAGCTTTGGAACTAGTGGAGAATCTCTTTCTTTACCTGCAGGAGGCCCATGATAGTTAAACTGAAGAAATTAATGGAAGGTACTCTAGGGGAAGAAAACCACCAGATCAACACAGTTTGAGCTAACTAGAACAACATTTCATTTTACATTGTCTAGTGCGCAATTTGTAAGGCAATTCATCTCCCAAACCTGAGTTTTCTCAGCTGGGAAAAGTGAGTGACACCTACAAGTCACACTGCTGAGAGGAATGTGTGCTGACGCTCAGTTAAGTAAAGAATGCATTGTTATTGATCTTGTTATTATAGTGAAGTTCTACAAACCTTTAAAAACTATTCTAACCTAATAGATTTAAAAAGTTAGGTGTCTATATCTATATGAATTTACTTTATGTTCATATAGATCCAATTAAAAATGTTTTAATGTCTATATTTTACAAGACACCCTACTGGGATGTGTCCTGCATTGTTCTGTAATTATTTTGAAAATGGGCCATCATGGGCTAGAGAGATGGCTCAGTGGTTAAGAGCATTCCCTGCTCTTCCAAAGGTCCTGAGTT
>LOJH01022621.1:7337-19828 GCA_001685095.1 Ellobius talpinus
CCACATGGTGGCTCACAACCATCTGTAATGAGGTCTGGTGCCCTCTTTCTGGCCAGCAGACGTACACGCAGACAAAAAATTGTATACATAATAAATAAATAAATAAATAAATTAAGATAGTTTCCAAATTAATTAAACATTTTAACACATATTATGTATTATAACTAAATTTACATGTTTATAGTAACATGCAATACAATTATCCAACCAGTCACAGGATAGGAAAATTTTTTTTATGATAAGGTATTTGCTGTGTTGAATAGACTTGCCTCAGCCTCCCAAGTGGGTTAATAGGCAAGCACTTTGCAGAGATTTACTTGACAAAATCCTAAGCCTGGAAAGTTCAGCTCTAGCTAGTACTAACACATTCACCATATGATGATCTTCTTTTCCAAAACAGCAGAAGCAATCTCAAGAGATGGTTCACTAACTGATCACTGGATCTACCACCCCCTACAGTTGTAAATGCCTTTTATAGAAAAACAGCAATCCTCTTTTCATCTTTCAGCAAAGGTCTTTTTGAAATTTTAGGATCTCAACTAATATAAAAAGTCCAATGACTTTCATTAATATTGTATGTGACCATATTTCTCTGGTTTACAACTCAATAGGACTAGAACAGAGGCAATGATGGATAATGAAACCTAGCGTAGTTCCATGAGCCTAATACAAGCTATCTTCTCCATTCCTACTTGATACTTATACTAGGTTAATTATCAAGTAAATTATGAAACCAACAGCGGATATTTGTAGTTCTCCATCTAATTTCTGTATATCTGTATCCCATTGTTGAAATGTAGTCATATACTGCTTGGAAAATTCACTGTTTATCTTCTTCCTGTAAAAAAATAATGAAAGCAGTCACATTTCATACCAGTATGAAAAGAACACTGAAAACAAATTGAATTGGCCATTCCATACTCTAAAAAGAAAAACAGCAATGTGAAAATTATCTAATAGGAAACAATTATATTATTTTTCCTAACAGATTAAGAGAAGTCTTCTCTCATGTTTTAACTCTTCAAAATCAAGGAAATTTTAAAATATCAATTTTCTAGAAAATTAATTGCATTTCCAACTAGTTTATTTTTTATTATTCCTTACCAAATATAGGGTGTAATTTATTTTTCCTATTTTGACACAGTTAAGACTCAGTACAAGCCTTGTCAGTTAAAACATACAAATTATCTGCATATATACCTGATCCGTTTCTAAATTGTCAAACATACTTAACCATAAATTAATTTTCAAACTTTTACAGGTTGTCTGTATTTCCAGAATGGATGTAAATCAACTTTAAAAATCTCCATCTACATTTATTTAAAAAGAAAAAAATGAAATTTTCACTGACTTCTAAGAATTATATCTAGTTTCCATGAAGACATGAAGTTATTGGGTTAACTGCTTAGATAAGATTGAAGCCAAACAGTTCTACTAAAAGTTCAAAAAAGTATTGGCTTTTTATAATTAATTTTCATAAATATATATTTTTAGAATGATACAAATGTGACCCTATAAAACTATTAACCCTACCTTTCTTGTGCATTCATTTTCCAAACTTGTTCAAGTTTCTCGTTGTTGCTTTTGAAACAATCTTTGATGTAAGTTTCCATGTGTTTTCTCTTTATATGAAGAGTCTTGTTAATGACACCTATATTGAAAATAAAGTCTCATGTTGAGGAAAGTTCAGTTGTTCCCATGTATGCAAGTAAATATAAATATAAAGTTCATTCAAAAATACTAAGAAAATTTAAAATTAAGTTGAAAGATGTCACCAACACAGTATACTAAATGTTTCATATTGTAGAATACTTAGTAGCTTATATTTCCAGAAGAAGGATGCTCAGCTAATAGAGTCTATGCCAATGTTCCAAAATACAAAAACCTCCACTGTCATATATTTTGGATAGGATATGTTCAATCTTATCCCAATTTTGATTTTCCTAATAATTCTAAAATTCAGGAACAGTTTTCAAAAGATACACAAAACAAAGGATCAAGGATGGACTTTTAATTTCTTCATGAGAAAATACTTTCATAAAGGCTAAATTTTTCTAAATTTATAAAAGACTATACAACTGAAAGAATATAATTAGCTGTGTTATTGTTAGAACTCATTTATTTGAAGTATTCTGCTAAAAACAAGAAGGCAGCCAGGCATGGTGGCTCACACTTGAATCCCAGCACTTGGGAGTCAGAGGCAGGCAGATCTTTGAGTTTGAGATCAGACTTGTCTCCATAGTGAGTGCCAGGACAACCAGAACTACTACATTGTAAGGCCCTGTCTCAAAAAAACAAAACAAAAACAATACCCAATAAACAAACAAACCAAAAGAAAAAAATGAACTCATATAAAAATCAAACAAAACACTCCCCCAAGGGAGAAAAAAAAAACAAGAGGGCAGCCAAAGAGAGGGATCAGTGTTTAAGAGTGGCTGCGCTTTCACAGAACCTGGATTTGATTCCCAGCACACAAATGAAATCCACAACTATCTTCAACTCCAGTTTCAGAGGATCTGATGCCCTGTTTCAAAATGTCAGGCACCAGGTACTTAGGTATGTGGCGCACTGACATATCTGCATGCAAAGCACCCATACATACAAAAATAGATTAAAATTGTTATATTATAAGCAAGAATATCCAAAGTGTACTTAAGTCTAATAAAAAATTATTTTTAAAAAGCATAGTCATTTACACTGCAAAATCTTTTACAAATACAAAAAGAGAAAAAGTAGTTTGCATAAATATCAGTGCTATTAATTAAAGACTTTAAAATGTAATTTTTTCTTTTTTTCATAGACTTGTAGGGCATTTTCTTCAGTAAGTATAGCAGTTCATAAAAACTTTGATGCTTCCGAAAATGTTTAGTACTTATCTAACATACACAGTTAGCTTTCAGGAAGTAGGATGCAGCTGTATTATGGTGCACAAATTTAATACTTTAAACACATATACTATGTAAAACAGATTATAAATGACTACTCTGACACACACAAATAGTACAAATCTTTCAATTATCAAAAAGATTTGATGTCATGGGTAATCTCTATAAAAGAGCCAAATATTAATTAAAACAAACAAACTCCCCACAGTTTCAGGGGCTTGACCAATGATTAAGCAGTTAAAAGCACTTGCTTCTCTTGCAGAAGACCCAGGTTTGGTTCCCAGCACTAACATGATGGCTCACAACTATCTGTGACTCCAGTTCCAAGAAATCTGACCAGTCATCTGACTTCTATGGGCACCAGGAACACATGTGGTACCCATCCATACATGTAAGCAAAATACTAATATGCATAAAATAAATGAATCCAAAAATACATATATAATAAGAGTGCTATTTCCTGAGCCATGTAAGATGTTTTTGGCCTATAATTCCAGTCTAGGAATCTTAAGGAGATTGCCAGTGTAAAGGCCAACCTAGGTGGCATAGGAAATTTCTGGCCAGCCTCAACTACATAGAGACCACATTTCAAAGAAAAACGATTGTCTTCTAAAAAAGTTCATGTAACTGTCAACATATAATTTAAAACACAGATTCTTTTGTATATCATTATCTCCCTAGCTAGTAAAATTGTCTTTCCCTAGCTAGTAAAATTGTCTTTTATTTTCAATTACATAATATATTTATAAAAAAAGACAAATGAGGGGATTGAAGAGATGATTCAGCAGCTAAGAGCACTGGCTGCTCTTCCAGAGGATGGGGGTTGGATTCTCAGAACATATGAAGTGGCTTACAACCTACAACTATAGTTCCAGGGGATTTGATACCCTCTTTTGGTCTCCTAGAGTACCAGATACACATGTGGTGCACAAACACACAAACGCACAAAGCACCCGTACACATAAAGTAAAATTTAAAAATTAATAATGAAGGGGTACATTAAAGGATTCATTTTTACAGTCCCTTATAAAGAAACAAACTCAGAAGAGTCCTAGAAAATAAACTGAGTTAATAGAAAACTAACACAGAGTCAATGAAAAACAACTGTTGTGTGTTCAGAAATTTATGTACGTATTACTTAACTTTGAATACATGGAGCTGTAAAAATGCTTCCATCTATTCTACTGTTTCTTCTAAAATCACATCAAAGCCACTAGGAAGGTGGCTCGGTAAGTATGAGGGCTTGCTGCGAAAGGATGAGAACCTGAGTTCGAATCCAGAACCCATGTAGAAAGTTAACCAAGAATGCTTGCTCCTGTAATTGCAGCACTGTGCTAGGCAGGGAGGGGATTGCTAGGACTTGTGGGCTGCCAGTCTAGTGAGAGACCCTGTCTCAAGAGAATAACATGGAAAGTAATAGAGCATACATTAAAATCCTCCTCTGGCCTCCACACGTGTACATGGGTATATATGCACCACATAAATAAACATACAAAAAATAAAAATAAAATTTCATTAATGTCATGGATGTCAAAAAGCATCATTTTCACTTTCCATACCATAGGGAAAATAATCAATGATGCTAAATCAAAGATACATACAAAATTCTATAAATGGGAACAAAACATTAAAAACAGTCATATACAATATTGACTATTATTTCCTAGTATATAAATTATATAAACACTATATAGTTTTAAATAAATTATATATCCAAAAACGCACCTCCAAATTTTCCCAGAATATTCTGCACTTGAGCTCTGTGAAGAAATTAAATTTTTAAAAATTAAGGTTGTTAGGGATACAGTTCAGCAGTACAGCTTTTGTCTTACATACACACAGATGATGGTTTGAGTCACACCACTACTCCCCCACCAAACCATTCAAATTAAGGATTCATAGTATGTAATTCTTGTTTTAGAATATACATCATATGACAAGGATTTATATAGATCACTTGTTAGACAGTCGATTAAACTTTTCTGGAAGTACTTAGTTGAACGGGGCTAATAATTTTGAACATAGTACCCTGTATCTCCAACTGTTTATTCAGGTTTTGCTTTCTCATGTTGTTCAATTACTTGAGGTGATAAAAACAAGATGTTAAACCAAAGCATATTTCCAACATTAGATTTTAAATCAGATCTATAATTTCTCTGAAATTTAGATTAAATCAAGTGATTTATGGTTATCTTAAGAAAACAAGTTTTTAAGTCTTTCTGGGCAAGGTCATACTAAGTTATGAACTCTTTATCTACATGGGATTACAGACAAGAGATACTATATGAGACTTTAGATCTATGATACAAGCTTAAAAAAGAGCAACTGAGAAACAAAGCTTAGCCAAGTTTCACTCAGTTTAAAATACAGAAAGTTCCAGTCATTGGTTGGTCACTCCCACAACTTCATACCATGAGAGGGAGCTCATGCCTCAGAGTCAGAACCCAGAGGTGGGGTAGCCCTGAGACCTAGGATAGAACCAAACATTACTGGCAACAAAGGTCAATGAAATGATTCCTAATGATATTCTGCTATACTAGTAGATTGATGCCTAGCCCAATTGTTAATCAGAGAGGTTTCATTCTACAACTGATGGAAACAGATGCAAAGAAGGACAGTCAAACACTAAGTGGAGCTCTGGGAATCCTACTGAAGAGAGGGAAGAAGGATTATAGGAGCCAGAGGGGTCAAGGACACCATAAGAAAACCCACAGAACCAACTAACCTGAGCTCATAGGGACTCACAGAGACTGAACGGACAACCTGGGAGTCTGTATGGGCCTGACCTCGGCACTCTGCATATATATTACAGTTATGGGACTGATAAGGGGCTGTCTCTGACTCTTTTGCCTACTTTTGGGACCCTTTCCCTCCTACTAGGTTGTCTTATCCAGCATTAATATAATGGGAATATGCCTAGTTTTGTTGTCACTTGATATGCCATGTTTGGGAGGACTACCCTTTTCTGAAGGGAAGCCGAAGAGGAGTAGATCCAGGGGAGAGAGAATATGAGGAGAAGAGCCTGGGAGGAGAAAAGGGAGGGGGAAACTGCAGTTGGAATGTGAAAATAAACAAACAAATACAAAAAGTATAGTAAGTTCAAAACATTAGCTGTAATGTCAATGCCCAGCATTAGATATCTGGTACCTTCCAAAATGTCCGCTGGTGAAATATCTTTATCTTTTTTTTTTTTATCAAAGTCATTGCAAGGATTATCCACTGGTGGCTTCATACAATTCTCAGAATGTTTCCTTTTCCACAAAGAAACTTATGTTTTCTGATTTAAAACACAAAGAAGAGTCTCTCAAGCCATCTGAATCACTTAAACTGATAAAACTGAAAATATATAAGAATAATTTATAAAAATAGCATTTACTAATTGCACAAATGGTTTAAAGATAAATCCACATTTCTATTACCTTCAGCTTTAAGACTAAACAGCTTATTATTTAAATATTTAGCAGAATAGCTGGCTTGAAAAATAACCACTAATAATCTTAACTAAATGCATACTTGTTTTTAAAAAAATAGAGTATTTTACTTTTGGGCTTCCTTATTTTATAAGTCTAAAACTCAACAGTTCGCCACTAATCAGTTAAAAACAAAACAAAATTAAGCAAAACATAATGATGGCTTCAACTCTGAGTCCAAGTGGTTTTAAACCTAATCTGCATTTTGGTCTCATGTCTACTAGATTTTTGATAAATTTGAGTAAATGTGTCTGTATCTCAGTCCCACGTTAGTTATTAACACAAGTATGTCCCAATTTTTTCATAGCAATATGATTCTAAAATAAATCTAAAATTAAAAGATCTGCAAGGCTGGAAATTCATTTCAGTGCTACAGAAAGAAGATCTAGACTCAGTCCTCAACAATGCAAAATAAAATGTAAAAATAAAACAGGCATGATTCCTCAGACCCCAGTCCATATATAAGGCAAGGAACTTCAATTTTAACGCCAGTCCAAGCTTCACATGAGGTTTCAAGCAAACCTGAGATAGAAAGAAAGACTCTAAACAAAAAATAAAATAAAATAAAAACAGACTGCCCAGGCAGTAGTGGCACACACCTTTAATCCTGGCACTTAGGAGGCAGAGGCAGGGGGATCTCTGTGAGTTCTTACAGACCAAGTTACAGGACGGTAAGAGCTCCACCATGAAACCAGTTTCGAAAACCAAAACAAATCTCACATAACAAAACAAAAAAATTATCATAAATAAATAAAAATAAAAACAGCCTGGACTGAACTATGTCTGTAATTCCATCACTTCTGAGGCTAAGGGAGGAGTCTCGGGATTTTTGAGGCAATGTGGGAGCTAAGTACACCAAGTTCAGTAATCTGACCTTAGAGCATCAGGTAGAGGAAGAGGACCTGAGGGCTTCAGTTTCTAATGGATTCCCGGCTGGCAGCAGCCCTACAGAAAGTTCTAGTCCTTCCCACCCCTAATGGACCTCCACTCCACCCACACTTTGCACCCCCAAGCCCAAGGAGGCTGACCCTCAGGGTCTCCAAAGCTCTAGGCCTTCCTGCCTTCTGCTAGGCACTGGTCTGTCCAAGCACCATGCCCTCAGCAACGTTCTGCCTCCATTTTTTTTCTCCACAGAGGCCTGAGGGTCAGGTCAGTTGTCAAGTGGGAAGAAGCACTGATGGAACTCCGGGACTCCAGTGGGGGATACCTCCCCTCCGGGCGGGCGCCTGAAGTAACACCCCCACACACACACCCTGCTGGGCTGCACCACACGGTTAATAGCCTCTCAACAGGTGACAGTGAGTCTTCCTCACCAGGCATCTATCTCCCTCGAACAGACAGCTCCGAGGCCCCTTCAAAGCATACTGAGTAACGGGATTTGAACGCACGAAAACCAATCTCACCCAAGCCCTCTCTGGTTGGCTGTGTGTGCTGGGTTAGAGTCTTCGTTTGAGTGGACAACAGGCAGTAGTGTTCTAGCAGCTTTGAGCTCCTAGTAGACTCCAGCACAGGCGCTTTCCAGATTCTAAGTTTACAGTATTGTACAAACTTGAAAATTAAGTTAAAATAGGTAAAATACGAGCCCCGATAAAGACGACCCCCACCGCGCGCGCACTTTGTTTCAGTTGAAGATGGTCGTGCATGCATTTTTAATTTTAATATTTATTTATTTAAAGAGTGCGTTTTCTGCATGTATGTATGTGTGTGCATTACGTGCATACCCGGTGCTCTTAGAAAACATAACAGGATGCCAGATTGCCTGGATCTGAACTTAAGGATGACTGGGAGCCACTGTGTGAGTTCTAGGAACTGAACCTGGGTCCTCTGCAAGAGCAACAAGTGTTTTTACTTTTGAACCTTTTTTCCAGTCCTGTCCTGTGTGTGTTTTAATGTATGCTCCCAATACGTTTGCTTTCACTCTACAGTAAACATTATAAAAACTTGATACTTTTTAAATGGTGCCTCTCTCCAGAAAAAGAAAATAAACTGCCATATTTTTATTGGGGATGCCTTAATCTTAAAATGTGATTAAAAACATGACGGCATGCTGATATTCTATCAAGAAATAAGGCGTATTTTACCACTACGTGAAAAATAAATTTGAATTGGGTGTGTCCGTACATATTCACGTCCACACATTCCAGTATATGCGTGCATATGGGGGCCAGAAATAAACATTATGTGTCTTCTCCATCATTCTCCAACTTAAATCTTGAGACAGGCTCTCCCTCAGCCTGCAGCTCACCTAGTTCACTATTCTGGCTAGCCAGCAAGCTCCAGGGATCCTCCTGTCTCCTCCTGCCAGCAATGAGCTGCCAGTCGGGATTTTTAAAAACTTACTCTTTTTTTAATTTAATTTAATTTTATTCATTTATTTTACATACAGACCCAGTTTCCCCTCCCTGTTCTCCTCCCGGTACCCCCACTCCTCCTTCTCCATCTCCATTCAGAAAGGGGCAGACCTCCCATGGGCTTGAATAAAGCATCAGTCAGGATTTTTAAGGTCCATTCTAGGGCTCCAACCTGAAGCCCATAAGCTTGCAAGGCAAGAACTTTACCAAAAGAGCCATCTCCTAGCCTCTCTCTGTGAGTTTTGTTTTGGCTGCCATCGTTTGCTGTATTTCTCTAATCAGGCCTAAGATGAGGCACCTAAAATGCTTAGTGACGATTTTGTTCCTGTTTCCTCCAAACAGTTAGTTGGGTTTCTTGCTCACTTTACAGTTCGGACTTAGTTGTATGAATTGGACAAATCAACTTTTGATTTGTATAGTGCTGCTTATTGCTGATTTATTTTACCACTGAAAACCATTCTCATGGTTTTTCCCTAAGCTACGTCATCAATCTGTAGTTCTGTATGCTAGGTGAGTGTTCATCTCTATGTTTGAAAGAAAACTAGCATTCCTGTGAATCATAAAATTAGTCCCTGTACTATAGGACATAAAGGGATTTGGTGCCCTCTGGTGGCCTCTTCAGAAGATACCACGCACACAGTATACACATAAAATGCACGCAGAAAAAACACCCATGCACACAAAATATACTTTTCTTTCTTTGGTTTTTTGAGACAGGGTTTCTCTGTGTGGTCCCGGCCATCTTGGAATTCTATATATAGACTAGGGCGGCCTCGAACTCAGAGATTCACCTGCTTCTGCCTCCCGAGTGTTGGGATTAAAGCCATGCACCACCACCACCTGGCAATAAAATTTAAAAAATTAAATATTCTCCTATGAGTCTTTTCCTCTCATTAGGTTGCCTTATCCATCTCTGGTGTGAAGGCTTTGGCCTTGTGTTATTGTATTTTGTCTTGTCGCTGTCTCCTGGAGGCCTGCTCTTTTCTTATGGGAGACAGGCTGAGAGTGGATCCAGGGGAGAAGAGAGGTGGTGGGGAGCTGAGAGGATTGGAGGGAGGAAAACCAGTGGTCGGAATGTATTATATGAGAGAAAAGTCTGTTTTCTTTTCTTTTGTTGGGGAGTTGGTTGTCACATTTTTATTGGGTGGTGACAAGGAAGGGGGCCTCTTCCTTTAGCAAGAAGATTTGCAGATTCCTCAGCCATTCCAGGCATGGGCCCTGAGGATCCTGCGGGTGACTGAGCACATCAGATGTGTTTCCATTATCTTGCACAGGCACTCTACAGTTATAGGTTTTGGCCTGGTTGATGGAGACAGCATACCTGGGGTAAGGACTGACTGTGTGCATGATTATAACAAGGCCCAGAAGAGAAGGACACCACCAACACTGGTTCCTGTGTCCGGGCATTCTTGAGTAAGATGGAGAACCTCCTGACCATCTTGGTCTTGGAGATGATTATATTTTCAATAAAAATAAATAAAAATTCTCCTGTAATATCTGTAAAGATTAAGTTTTTTTTAACTTTTGTTTTTGTTCCTCTTGACTTAATTTTCATTTCTGGCATCAGAAAAGGAGCCAATTACTTTTATCCTTCATTTGGAAACCAACTGTTGCAGGGATTTCTGCGAAACTGAATTATCAAGCCATTTTCAGTTGGGGAGAGGAAAGTTTACTCTAGCAATATGGCATGGAGTAGGCCTCTTACTCAGGTTCAGCCACCTTTTATATTTTGCACAGCAGAATCAGCAAACAGGAAGCACAAGTACAAAAGCATGTATGTGGATGTAAATGATGGTGGCTGGGCAGGGTTAAAATTTTATTACACCACCTCTTCAGTGCCTATTGTTCTTGAAGATACAGCAAGTGTGGCAGGGTCAGCTCAGGGCAACTATCTCCACATTGGGGAATGTTCTTCGTTTAATCAGTGGATCTTTGGGAATTTTCCACCAAATTCCTCCTCTTCTATGCCAAAATATTTTACGATCCTTCTAAAGGAATCCTCTGATATTGGTGGAGGAACTGGAGTCTAACTACTTTTCTAATGTTTCTGGTGACACAAGTTAGGAGATTTCTAAGGTATGGACCAAACAGTAGAGACAGGAAAATAACAACCAAAGGTCCCACTGGGGAGGTCAGTCAGGGCCTCCAGGAGGCCTAGGTCTCACCCCAGTAAGATCTTTTGGTCTTGTGTTTAGCCTTTGATTCATTTTAACAATTATCTAGCAATCCACATTATCTAACAATTACCTAATAATATTTTTACTATACCTGATTGATTTCCATAGAAACAACATTCTTCTCCCAAGAAAATGCATATGCCACCCTTTCAATGCTGCAATTTAGCTCTAGCCCATAATTTTGTAAGACCATGGCCACCAGGGAGTCTATCTAACTGGTTCTGCTGGGCAACTACACTCTGTTAGACTAGACTGACATCCTCCTTAATTTGGTTACACAGCTGGCTATGTTGTGATTTTGGATCCTGAGCACAATTGCACCTGTGGCAGTAGTACCAGTGGCGGTCATCCCAAGTAATATCAGGAGTTAAATAGAATTTCCCTTTTCTATGTGGTGAGATCCCAAGTATTATTGGTCTACCTTGCAGTGACATTTCATTTATATTTTAATAAATAAAGCTTGCTGAAGATCAGAAAAGTAAAACAGCCACACTGGCAAGCCTTACAGACCAGGAAGGAGGTGACACACACCTTTAATCCCAGTAGCCACAACGACACACAACTTTAATCCCAGAAACCACAATAGCTTTCTATAGAAACCGGGTAGTAGTGGTGCACACCCTTAATCTCAAAACCAGAGAGGATTATAAAATGGGAGGAGACAGTTCTCAGTCTCAGTCTCATTCTGAGATTTCCTAGCGGCAGAATCACCATTTCAGACCGAGATCGAAGTAAAAGCTGGTGGCTGGTGGCTTTGCTGGTCTTCAGGTTGAACCCCAAATTCTGTCTCTGAGTTTTTATTAGTCCTGTTACACTGCCTCTGGTCCAGGGAGAATATCTAGGTCTGGATTCAGAATACCATTCTGCAATCCCTCCCTGGGTGACAGGTATACACTCTACTAGTACAAGTGTAGTAGTATCTGAGGTAAGTGAATTCCTTCTGATATATCTGTGTCTTTTTCTTGGAGACCTTAATGTCTGTCTCTTGTAATTATTTGATTAGTTCCCTGGTGTCCCATGCCATAGGGCAGCCAGTAGATCATTCATATACTGAGAATGACCCAGTCTTGTAGGATGTCCCAATATTAGTCTGATTTTCCCCCAAGTGTCCATACATGAGGAAACTGCTGTACAAGCTATTTAAGGAGGACCATTGTATTGGTACTTCAATCCATGTTGTTCAAGTAAAACCAACATTGGTGTGGGACGTCCTTCTGTCTGTGTGTTGCTTGTTATTCGTTGATGAATAAAGAACTGCTTTGAGCCTATGGCAGGGAAGAACAGAACTAAGCCGGGGAAAGCTAGGTGTATGCTGGGAAAAAGAAGGGTGGAGTTGGAGAGAAGCCATGGAGTTGCCAGAGACAGATACCAGTTGGAATCTTACCAGCAAACCACAGCTACACGGCAATACACAAATTAATAGAAATGGGTTAAATTGATATGTAAGAGTTAGTTAATAAGAAGCAAGAGTTAATGGGCCAAGGAATTATTTAAATAATACAGTTTCTGTTTGATTGTTTCGGGTTTAAGCTAGCCGGATGGCCAGGAACCAAAAAGCAGCTTCCCTTCTCCAACACAACATTCCTCCTCTAGACACACCTCAAATGT
>LOJH01022623.1:0-19827 GCA_001685095.1 Ellobius talpinus
GGGAGGGGAGGGAAATGGGAGGAGAGGAGGAGGTGGAAATTTTTAATAAAAAAAAACAAATGTCCCTTAGTGTTAGTTGTCCCTCTCCATATTCCCTCCCTTACCCCTCTTATCCATCCTCCTCCCCATTTAATATGCCCACTCCTGTCTCTCTATAACTATATATTCTATTTCTCTGTCTTGGAGGACACTCTCTGTCAGCCATCTTTCTTAATATTCCTTTGGATTATTATTATTACATGAAGCTGATTAAAAGATTATTGTCTCCTAAATAAACCAGAAAGGTGACTTTGTTCAAAATTTGTCACCTTTGAACACCTAAGATACTGTGCCCAGTTATTGCTAACATTCTTGATTGTATCATCCAAGTTTTGAGATTTATCACAATCCTAACTAAAACATTGTAAACATTACTTAAAAGGAAAAACTCACTGTCAAATTTACTAACATTTATGTAAAATGCCAAAATCTATTATGCTTTAAGCTCCCAAATTCTTCAACTTCTAATATTTCCCATTTTCAATATCTCTAATCATGAAATTTGGATCATGTAAGATACTATGAGGGGCTGAATGGAAGCATAATATCCAGAATTAACATTGAAATCTTGATTCATGTATGGATTATTATTGAACTATTATTATCAGACAAAATACAAGACAAATGAGCACAGACGTCTCTAAATGCACTTGACCTAACAATTAACCAGTAAAACAGTCTAGCATACTTTAACAGCAGGCTCAGTTATAAGAATGGATGGTAACAGTCTAATGTGGGATGATATGTGACTATTGTAATATTTGAGGACGGACATTTTACAAGCCTGATTACTACCTTGTTTACTTTCCATCTTTCTCAGTAATCAATTTCTCCCATATTTGATCCTGCGAAATAGTTTGTCATGCCACACCCTTGTTCAAAATTCTTTGAAGACATCTTTACATCCATAGTATGAAGAATATCCATTACACATTTTTTTGACAACTGACACAATCTAATCTCAGCCCAAATCCCCAGTCATGCCACTGTAGTACCCCTTTCAAATTAGCTGTCATTCTTGCTACAGTCTCTGCACTTGATATTAATGAAGATTCTTAGGCAGGGGAAGACATAGTATTCTTTGCTCACAAGATTTTGGGAGCCTTATTAAAGGCTTTGTACATCATTCCAGTAAAATTTTAATTCCTAGAATTTTGCATTTGTATTCATATCATAAAGCAATATCTTATGTTTACTAACTTTGGTTTTCAAGACAGGGTTTCTCTGTAGCTTTGGAGCATGTCCTGGAACTCACTCTGTAGACCTGACTGTCTTCAAACTCACAGAGATCTGCCTTCCTCTGCCTCCCTAGTGCTGGGATTCAAGGTAATTTGTGGGTTTTTGGGGGGGTTGTTTTGTTTGTTTTGTTTTTTGTGGGGGTTCTTCTCTTTTCTTTTTTTGGTTAAATTTAAAACTTTTAAAGACTACTTTTTCAAAAGGCACTTAATATAAATTTGGAAATTGTATATTTTCTTTTCTCTTCTTTCTTTGTAACTTTTTAGTAACCATGGCAAGATGGGTAGACAACTCCTGGAATATTGAGTGTATGTTTTTATTTTCTTAAGTCCGTGGACGGTTTTAACGCCTGTACATTTGTCAGTGCACCATGTGTATGCATGCTGTCTGAGGAGAGTAGAAAAGGGAATTGAAATTCCTAAAACCAAAGATACGGATGATCATGAGCCAGCTACCATGTGAGTGCTGGGAATCAATCCCAAGTCCCTGGTAAGACCCATCAGTGTTCTTAACCACTGAGCAATCTATCCAGTAGTCAGTTATCATGTATAAAACACCCCTGAACCACACAATGTCATCTTTCTTTCAGGGCAACAGCTGCTGGTTGAGCCAAATTTAGACTGCTGAATGGCTGACATGCAGAAACCAGAATTATAACCACAGGTAAAAATGGATACACTAGAGGTAAATTCTGTAAGAAAAAAAAAGAAGTAGAAAGCAGTTGTAAGGGGAGTGCTTAAATTAGGTATGAAGGGTTTACACTATTGATTAAAGCATCTTCAAAATCAATAAAGGAATACTTTGTAGCAACCAACCTGCAGAAACCTTCAAGAAAAACCATCTCATTCAGTTCAAAGTTTAGAAACTTCTGCTTTCACAGGTAAAGAAGCCCATGCTATGTCATATGTGTGTATATAAATACATATGCATTAATTATAATATATTGTAAATCAAATAACTACAAACCGAGAGTCTAAAATCAAATGTCTGTGATTGGGTCTAGACAACTTTTTAAAGAAGGAAGGTATTTTTAAAAATGTGAGAGTGAAAATTACAAAATGTATTTTGTTATATCTAACTACATTGTCTCATATTTTTTTACTACTTTTTAATTTCTCCAGAAAAAGACATAGAGTGCATACTATTGTATCCTTTTTTCCACATAAGCTAAGAATGCTTATTTTGAATAGGACTATATTAATCCACAAGACTTTTAGATTTCTTCAGACTGTGACTTTCCCGCCTTCTGTTGTACCCCCATTTCAACTAAGAACATATTCTATAAATGAGTTTATAAGAAACGATTTCTATCAATCACATTCCTGGAAACCTATTTATGATAGCTTCACCATGTGAATTCGACAACATGCAAGTCAAGATCAATGATAATAACTGCCAAGGGCATCCACTGAATGAGATGCCAAGCTGCTGAACCGACTTGTAGGCATTACCCATTCCAGGAACAATTTTCATCTCTAGAATTATAGAAAACAGGACAACGCATGGTTCCTTTGGTATAGTATGACTTCATAAGAGACTGGGTGTCTTGAGTCTCCTTGAAGAAATATTTGCAGGGCACCATTACATCAAGTAAAATCTGTGGATGTATACTTCTGATATCGGATATTAAGTAATAAGCAACCAGTCAAAGGGGATATCATGAATGCTGTTAAACCCTGGTGGAAAACCTTGGGAAATACATGAAAGTACGTGTTAACCTCCAAAAAGATCCACAAAGACTACTGCCAGAAGATACTGATGAGAATCTGAACATTCAGTAGAAGCAAAGGGTACCAATGCCACTTTAGCAAGTATACCAGTCAAGTAAAACATTTCTTTGTTGGGAATGAGATGAGGGAATGTGATTGACCATATGCCTACAAGCAGAACAAGGTTTATCCTATGTGTGATGGCAGAGGTCTTTTAAACAACATAATTTGAAATAGTACTTAGGTATTTTAATTAAAGTTGATAATACTTTCTACTGAGTAAAGCGTTACTTGGGAAGCCAGAGGGTATATAGTAGATAACTCAGTATAAAAGTAACCCTGAATAATGTAAAACACAAACAAAATAAAGAAAAGGTTTTCATGATTTGTTTCTACTATACCCGATAATCCTTAAATTTATTGTACTTACTTTTTCTTTTGTTGTACTAATTCTTAACTTTCGTCTAGTGCTTGGAGGCTACACACTTGAAAAATCATGGTTTTCTTGGCTGAGACATAATTTCTGAATTGTTATGGCACCATCATCTACAAAAGAAATATAATTCAAACTAGATTTAAAAAATAAATAAATAAAAACAAGGTTGGTCCTCATGACTGAGAGCAGATGACTCCCCTAGTTTCTCATTTTTCTTTTCTCCTCTAGTAGGATTCCTTTCCTCATTTGATTTGCATCTGTTACTCTGTCAGGCTATATGTCTTTCATGAAAACAGTCACTAGGAACATGAAAATAGTCTTCAGTTGGCCACCTGTCCCTAGACCCAGCTCTGTGGCACAAGTGGTGCTGGTGAAGACATGATGGACGTTCCCACCACACACAGTGGAGTGTATAGAAGTGGCTGCCCCAAGGAAAAGTACATTGCTCAAACATCAAGAAGAAAATGGAATGGGCAACTGACATCCATTCTGATCACACAGATGTAATGGTGTATGATGAGTGGGTAACTGTTCAGCCGCAGGTCTCAAATAAGGTAGGACTGCTGTCTTCTCAGATTTTTGGTTCTGAGCCATGTCTCCATCCCCGGATTTCTGTCCTCGATAAAGGAAAATATCCTGGTAGAAAACAGAAGGAAAGATTGCAATGAAATTCCCAACATTTTTATGATCTGTTAAGGTTTTTAAAAATAGATTCACAATTTAGTTAACACCCTTCCCTCCAAAGAGTGAAGCAGAACTCTTGTCTGCTTGAGTGTGGGCTGGACCTCCTGACTTGCAAAATGAACAGAAGGTTGTGAAGCTGATATTTGACTTCTGAGGCTAATTCACAAGGAAGGGTTTCTTTCCCCACCCCTGCTCTCAGAATATGAATAAAGAATATGTATATATATATGTATATATATATATATACACATATTCTTCCCTCAGAAGAATCAGTAGCCACTTCATGAAGATTCAAGCACACTCTTGGAAGAGCTATATGGAAATGTGCCTGAGATGAAGCCTTCTGTCAATATTCAACAACAATTTGAAACCACCTTGGAATCCTGTCTTCTCTCCCTATCAGGTTTTTTTTTGGAATGACTGGTCATTCATGACTAAATGAATGCTAATGTCCCTTGCTAAAGACCCAGATCTACAGAGAATGTAAGAATAATTCACCCTTGTCATTTTCAACCTCTAAGTTTCAGGGTTATCCCTTTCACAGAAATAGTTCAATACTACACATGTCCAATAAAGTTAATAGTACATTCCCTGGGAATAAAAAGCCAAGAAATTGTGGTAAGTAACCTGTCTTCAATGAGACTTGGCACAACATTAATCTGATAATATAACTGGATTTACAGAAATAAAAAGAAACAAAGAGATGGAGGAAAGACAATCCTTGTGATTATTCAAGCTTCCTTGATGGTATAATGTTGTTATTTTCAACTCTGTGTTTCCAAAGCATTTGGAAAACTCTGGCCCTAGACCATGTTTTGGGAAAGATAGAAAAGATACTGATTGTTCTCGCTTTCTCTCTCTCTTTGTCTCTGTCTCTCTGTCACCCCTCTCCTTTACACAAGTAGCATAATATAACACACGAGGACAGATCACCTAACTGAAACAGGATAGCATGAAGCATTGACCTCAGAAACATTTAAAGAAGAAACACAAATTTCGGTAACAAAAGTAAATAAAGATTCGGTGTAATACTTCAAACATAAAAATGTTAAACCCAGACAAAAGGCTATTCATGACCCATGTCACCAAGCAACAATGACAGTCATAAAAATGTTAGACATAGACAAAAGGCTACTCATGACCCATGTCACCACACAATGATGACAACTCTTCCCAGGTTGTTGGCACAGGTGTGAGCACATCCTCCTCCTGTCGGCCTTACAAGCACTAAGATGCTCTGTGCACATGTGCAAGGTAGAACTGGGCATATCCTCTTGTTTTGTTGTTTTCAGTGCTGGGCTTTGAACCCAGAGACCTGTGCATGCTAGGCAAATGTTGAGCTGAGTTCACAAACCATGTAAAGCTATCTTTTGGGCTCATATTGAGAAAAGATATCTAGATTGGTATCTAGAAGCTCTCAGTTCTCTGCTTCTAGCCAAATCTCACAGAATGGGATATTGCAGCTCAGTATCCTCTCTGGTGAGGGATATCAGAGAATTGATATCTTAGATTTTGTGCAGACAGACATTTTTCTCATACTTGTTCCACAGACCACAAGCCTTTACCTTGGAAGTGTTTGAGGTCTCCAGGGGTGGGAGCCTTGACTTTGTTCTTAGCCGTAGAGAATAGAATATAACACAGCAAGTCCTGATGAAAGATAAAGACTCAAGATCCGAATCACCCAGCCTGTGAACACAGCTGAAGGGTGCTGGATTTGAACCCCCTAGGAAGCATGGAAGGGAGAGACACTGAGAATAGAAGGGAGAAAGACGGATGTGGAAAACAATCCTGCCCCAGTTGTGAAACTCTGTGCCATTCCATAAAATTCGTCCCATGGAAAAATCAGTTTCTTATTGGTGTGGTGGCTTATTAATTTACAAATTGAAAATCAATCCACATACATTTTTACCAATGTCCCAATTTTCTTTATGGAGTTGAGTGCAGTTTGCAGAATGAAGCCAGAGTTGCTCAGCTTCTGACTCACTTTAGAACCTCTCATTATAGTATAAACGGAATATTTTAAGTATCACCCAGACATGAATTACATCTGCAGGGTTATTTTCTGGCTGCTATATAATTGATAAAAACAGAAGCTGATTTAATTCTAAGTTTGAGTATCTCTTTAGATACTATTTATCCATCCCCCAAACTGTATGGCTGGATGTTAACTTGGTTTGTTTGGAATTGCTTTAGTCTTCAGTTTTTCTCTACGTTGTGAGCTTAGAATTTTAGGACTTCGCCTTCTTTTCAAACTGAACAGAGATCTGAGCAATAGGATTGTAACAGAGGCCCCCGTGTGACTTTTGTCATAATGGCAGCATGTGTACAGCTGCTGGTCAGCCTGGCATCCTCCTCGACAACTCAGCACAGGATCTTCTATTTTTTGCTCTTCTATATGAATGAGTGCTTTCTCAGGAAAATGTTATGTCTATAATTATCTCAGTGCTGCTCATTTATTCTCCCAACCAGCAGGGACCACTTCTGGGAAAAGTAGGCACTAGCTCTTGACTTTCTTTTTAGGTATTTATAAATATTGTTCTCACCTGGTCTTATTATTCTTTTCAGCTTTATCTGACCTGTTTCTTCTCTCAAGATTCCATAGTATAAATGGTCCTGTAGTTCATGGGTAAACCTATTTATGGTTTTGGTTTTGTTTTTTTCCTAAAATAATCCAGATAGTAAAACCTTGGGTTTTGTCAGTCATATTGTCTCTGTTGCAACTCTGGTAGTAAATTCTGATAATATAGTGTAATAGTAAATATAAAATAAATGGGACTTTTGTCAATAAAACTTTATTCAAAAGAATATATGAACAAGATGAATTTGGTCCCTGGACTGATGAATAATGATGAATCTTATTTTAGTTTCCAACCATGACGTAGGACGAAGACTATGTCCATGGGATAATGAACTTGTTAACAATCAAAAAGCATCATTTTCTTTACTGGGTATTTATTTTAACAAGATTATGACTCTCCAAGGGGGAAGACTTTGCTTTTTTCATCTTTTCCTTAACAAAAGCACTACGATTTGTCTCAACTGCCTAAGAATGAGCTTAAAGGTGTCATTTTTTTTCTATGCTGTCTTCTTGTTTTCTGAGTAAGAGCAGTAAACCAGACTCAAAAAGTAATAATGGAACACTCACTCAATTAAAAAATATAATATAAATTATAGTTGACAAGATGGCTGATGGATTGGTAGCACATCGGCACAGGCAGGATCTGAAGGTCTGAGTGGAGATGGCTCCCTTCTACCAGGAACTGTATCTGTCCAGTCTTCAACAGGACACTACAGATCAGGAATTTGAATATCACTGACAAATTAAAGCAAGGTTAGAGGGTGGTAATGGAAGAAGCAGAGGGACTTGCAATGACCTTGTGTGAGGAATAAAGAAAACAGAACTGTTCAGTCAAGGGAAATTCAAGGGGAAAAATAATTTTCTTCACATTTTCAAAGGCTGCATTTAGAATAGGGATTGAATTTCTTAGCAAGGTTTTGGAGATATAAACTAAACGGGAAATTTTAAAGAAAATACCACCTAAACTTTTAAAAGGAGTTTTCTAAGAAAGGTGAGTATGCAAAGTCATGTATTTAAAGAGATTTATTTATTTAATTTAGCATGTGTTTATGCATGTGTGTGCATATTTATGCGCATACATGTGCATTTGTGTGCCCATGAGTTTGCATGTGTGCACCTATGTGTATGCATATGTGTGCGCATGTGTGTGCATGAATATTTGTGTGTGCATTCATGTTTGTGTGCACATGTGTGTTCATGCATGTTTATGTGTGCATGTGTGTATGTATATGTCCGTGTGTCTATGCATGCGAATGTGCACCATGGTGTTAGAGGGCAGAGGGCAACTGCAGTAGCCTGTATTTTCCTTATACTTTGGGATCCTGGGGATCAAACTCAGATTGATGGTCTTTGTGGGAAGCCTTCTGACCCTGTGAACCATCTCACTTTCATTGAATTTCTTCTTTGCAGAGTATTTAGGCCACAGTATAGTAGGTATATTATGCAGCAAATTGCAATGTTATATGGGACACCAGACTAGGCCAATTGCTCCCAGACAAAAATTTTATACATCAGGATTTATTTTCAAGATAAGAAACAAAAATACTTAGTAACAACTTTCAACCCAAAACAAACTCAAATGTTACTCTATAAAATAAACTGTTTTAATTTTTTAAAGAATAGGAAAACCAGTACATTAATTAAAGACAGTTATTACAAAATTGTAAAAACCCAATGCTTTAAAAAGATAAACTTCTAGCTAAATAAAATAAGGAGATAACATGGTATGTCCCTTTTTCTCTTCGATAAAGGATGGAAGAATCCTTGTTTTTGGTCACCGTGACCATCATTTGGGAATTCTTGAACTTTTAAAACTCCCTTCTAAGAATCCAAGCTGTTGGGTGATCATGGCAATCCAAAAGCATAAACTATGTTCTTCTAGCAGAACATAGTTCAAACATAGGAAAAGTCATCCATAAAATCTTCTAGAATCTGAATGAACTCTGTATTGGACTGGCTTTGTTGACATGCGGAGAGCAGCACCTTATACTGTAAGCAAGCTGTGTCACTGTGGCTTTCTGAATCTTCTATTAATGAAAGTAAAACATGAAAATTTCTCATTGTTTAGCACTGTACAGTTATTGGTTAAATTGTGCAAATCCTCTTCTTCTTGGTGGGGTGGTGGGAGCTAAGCAAGCAAACTAACATACCTCTTATTTTAGTTTGTGTCTCTGTCCCTACGACAAATATCATGGCTAACAACAACTCAGTGAAGAAAGGGCTTATTTCATCTTACAGTATGTAGTCCATCATAAAAAGAAGAGAGGGTAGAAACTCAAGACAGGAACTTAGAGGTGGGAACTGAAGAGGCCACAGAAGAGGGATGCTTAGTGGTTAGTGCTTGCCCTTGCCCTCCGCAGCACACTCAGCCTTTTTTTTTAGACAAGGTTTCTCTGTAGCTTTGGAACCTGTCCTGAAACTAGCTTTTGTAGACCAGGCTGGCCTCGAACCCACAGAGATCCACCTGCCTCTGCCTCCCGAGTGCTGGGTTTAAAGGCATGTGCCACCATTGCCTGACACATCCTGTTTTTTTACAACCCACAACCACCTGCCCAGGGGTAGCACTGTCCCCAGTGGGCTGGGTTTCCTCACATCACTAGTTAGCGAAGAAAATGTCCCCACAGGCTTCCCTACAGGCCATCAGATGCAGGTGTTTTCTCATGGAGGGTCCCTCTTCCTAGACGATTCTAGCATGTGTTAGCTAAGGTGACAAACTGACCAGCACACCAGCTTCCTTAGCCACTTTTCTCTTTGTTGTGTGAAAAATACCCAACAAAACCAATATTTAAAAGAGCGATTAATTTTTGCTTTAATGATCAGGGGATACAGTCCATCATGGAAGAGAAAATACGGTGTCAGGAGGAGGAGATAGCTGGTCACATTGCATCCATAGTCAGGAAGAGAGCAAAGAATGCTTCTTCGGGGCCTTCTTTCTCTTTTCTATTTAGAGTAGGATCCCAATCCATGTATAGTATGTTCACAGATATCTTCACAGACATATCCAGGGATTTGTTTCCATGGCTTTTCTAAGTACCCTCAAGATGACAGTCAAACTTAAGTATCATAAGTCTTGATAACCTCAGAAGAAGAATAAAAACCCAACAGTCACTTGAGAGAAACAGTGACTCTATCCAGGAAACTCTCTAACAATACTTAATACTTCAAGCAACAAAATTACATCTTCAGCTCAATTTCCAGCTGAAGAGAAGTTACAAAGTAATGTTCAGAGTGTCAGTCATATTTAAAACTCTACTTCACCTGGACTTTTACCCCTTTCTCCAATTTTCCTTAGAGCATATGTTGTGCAGCTATTGTATAAATTATTTTGAGGAAGATATTTGTGAATTAAAGGCTTATATGGACTGTCTTTTCCTAAGAATTAAAAACAAGCATGTATAGATAGACATATTCCCTTCCACACATGCAAGTGTACACTTGCACACACTCACACACACACGTGCACACACACACACACACTAGTGGTGCTGGCAGCAGTGTGGAACTGTGACTAGAGAAAGGGGCAAACACTGCACCAGCTTCTACCCACTGCTATGTCAATGCACATAAATTCTAATTTGTAACACCCCTGCAGTTCCATTGTATGGCTCCATTAGTCTATGCATGAATTATTTACACATGATACATCATAATGGCATCAGAACCATTTATGATATCAATTCATACTATTACAGAACAGGTAATCTTCAGCTGTCCAACACAACCTGTGTTAATTAGATCTCCAGGAAACTTCGCTAGTCAATCATTCCCACAAAGCACGTTCCTGCCCCATCTCTTCAAGTGAGCCTCCCTCTCACTCCGTTCTGGTCTTTCATTTTCACCCTACCTATGGAATAAATGACAGAATTGAGTGGTTAAGACATAAATCTTTGTGTTGCTTTGCAGATTTAACTCTTGCATCCCCGAGTAAATGTGGGTTGATTATTGACGGACAAAACCCATGATTTCATGGTTTCTCTTTTGTGACTTCCACATTTTCTAGCAATGCTATAAATGCAGTAAATTTCCAGTACACTCTAAGTGAATGGCTTAACTTGCCCCACAAAGAAGTATGGCTTGCAAATTTGTACATGGTGGGTTTATTTGACAGATTCATTTCGAAGAATCACAGAAGTTTTGGATGGAGGTTTAACATTGTTATGAAATGTTAGTCATACATTGTTTTACTTTCTTCCAATTAATTAATTGAAGACATATTTTTTTCTGTAACATTAATGAAAACTTCATGGCTTTTAGGTTAAGATGTGTATGGGTTCTATGGCATACTGCCTACCACAAGCAGTCAGCTTGTTACTATTTTTCCACTCTATAATTCTTCAGGGCATATAACAATGGGCAGTTACAACAGAGCTCTTACAGTGGAAAGGCAATGTATGAGCCTGTTCTGCTTGGATTTTTGTTAACTTGACACAAACTAGAGTTGTCAGAGCAAAGGACCCTGAACTGAGAAAATGCCTCATCCCCTTGCCTATAGGTAGGTCTGGAGGGCATTTTCCTGATTAATGATTCATACAGGAAGGTCAGCTCACTTGGAGCAGGACCACCTCTGGGGAGGTGGATCTGAATTGTGTGAGAAAGTAGGCTGAGAAAGTTAGTACAAGGAAAGTGTGGCTTCTGCTTCAGTTCCTGCCTCCAAAGTCCTGCCCTGCTTGAGTTTCCCATTGATTTTCCTCAATAGTGGACTGTGATGTGGAAGTATAGGCAAAATAACCCCCAGCTGCCTATGGTAAAAATGCTTTATCAGCACAATAGTAAGCAAACGAAAACAGAGGGGGAATCACACAGCTCTGTCTTGTGTATTCAACATAGAGTCAATAATTCATAAAGAGACTCTTAATTGCAGAATACAAATGCATACAGAAATATGCAGGTGCCTTCAGTTCTCATCTCAAAGAATGGTCATTAAATGAGCACACATGTGGCCAGCAGCAAGGCAAAGTGACAGGAAGTTATCGGCACTCCAAAAGCTTATACAATGTGTAAGTCACCACAACCTCATTGCAACCAAGAATAATGGTTATTCTGCCTTTTTCATAGCACTGATTTTTTTACCCATTTTTTGATATTTTTACCCAGTTTTAGACTTTACAAAAGTTAAAATGAACTTATCATATGTTCTCCTGAATTGTTTCTTTCATCCAAGTGCTTGTGATTTTAGTCAGTGCTTTTTGTGTGGATTTCTCCATTTACAGTGACAAATAAATTCAGTCTATGAATCTACCAAAATATATTTAGATATTCTACAGATATTTGGGCTGCTTGGGATTTTATTAAGAATGTCTTGAGCCAGGCATAGTGATAAATCTCTGTAATCCCATCAGTTAGGAGGCTGAGCAGGAAAACTGTGAGGCTGAGGCTAGTCAGGACTCCATAGTGAGAGGGGTCTCAAAAGACAATGTCTCTGATTAAACACATGCATTGTTCCTAAACACCACACGTGAGGTTACCTATGAGTTATTATACTCATATTTACAATAGAACATAATTCAGTATGTTTCTAGTTTATAAGAAATGGCCAACTAAATTTTTTAATTTGATTTTTCCAATTTACACAACTACCAGTTATAAGCCAAACTTGTAGTTTCTCAAGCTGTGGATGCTGCCAGCATGGAGCACAAATAAACCTGAGGAAATGTCACAAGGATGCTTAGAATACAGAATTGTCAATACTCTGTTGTTATAATATAGTATAATTTTTCAAAGTACTACCACTGGGGGAAACTGAGAAAAGGATAAACAGTATTTCTCTATGTTATTTCTTCTAAGTGCATACGAATCTGAATTCACAAACATAGCATTTAATTTAATAAAATTGATTTCTTACGGAAGTGGAAGATACCAATTAGCACTATAGCAAATGTTAGTAAAATCAAATTTTGCTGTGAATTAAATACATGATATGCTTTAGGATGCTACTGGGCAAATGTTTGCTGCCCTCCAAACTTCCTATGTTAAGTAGTAGCACACAAGACAATGATATTTGGACGTAGCCCTTAAGTGGGACTGATGCCCTTCTAAAAGAAGCCCTAAAATTTGCTCATACCCTTCTGCCATTTGAAGTTAAAGACAAAAAGATGGCTTTTACCAGAGAGTACAGTTGATGCTGGACTTTCTACCCTTTAGAATGTGATAGACTTTCATCACTTAGAAGCCACTTGACATTTGGTGCTCTGTTGCAGCACCCCTAGAAAACGAAGACAGCTTATACAAATTGCTTCTTCTCATCGTGTCTGTACTATCAGGCCTGTACTACCACTGGGGGAAACTGAGAAAAGGATAAACAGGATTTCTCTCTGTTATTTGGATTGTTATCTTGGCTGTTGAAGGAACTCTTCCTTGGAACATAACTACTGCAATGTCTCTTTGCACATGGTTCCAAAATCACTTTATCTAAAGCACACCTTTATACCTTTTCCCATATCAAAAATCACTCATTATTCCTCATGAGTAGACAATTAAATTGACAACTTTTAAAATGTGATTGATTTACTTTTTGTGTGTGTGTGTGTGGTGTATTTGAATTTATGTGCAATACAAGCATTCAGGTTCCTATAGACACCAGAAGAGGACACCAGGTCTCTTAGCACTAGCGTTCTAGTGGGTTGTGAGACACTTCATTGGGTGGTGGAAACAGAACCTGGGTCCTCTGCCAGTAAGTGCTCTTAACTTCTGAGCCCCGTCTCCAGCCCTGAAACGAACAACTTCAACATAGCTTTCAGAGTTCCCACCTTTCTAGATGACTTCCTCGATATCCCCTATGATGAGTTCTCTATTCCAGATAAGGAAATCAACTTTCTCACGCTAATCTAGTCCTTCAGTTTCTTTCCTCCTGTAAACTTCTTTCACAGATGCCCCTACATTGATTCTTCAAGTTTTACTTTATCTACCAGTGACCTCTGTGTAATGTCTCATTGTCCTGGTAATGTCTTGTTGTCCTGGTCTTTGTTGGTTCATCCAAAAAGGGGGTGATTATGGGTAGTCATGATTAATTTTAGAACTTTACAGAGGATTAAATAGCATGTTTGAAACTCTTACTATAATGGCTTACATGCAACGTAACTTGGTTAAATCATTATTCCTACCTTTTTTCTCATAACCAGGATAATTAGTGGCCTATTCCTCTTGCTGTGGTCCTTCTTTCAAAGTATATTTTATACCTATGTCTCCAGGAAATTCTCCAAATCACTTCTATTTTAGTCCGTAATCTACTTATAAGAAAACTTTAATTTGAAAATGAACTGAGTTTCCTTAAAATACTCCAGTGTCATTACCTTCAGAAGCAAAATTTTGTAAAGCTCAACTCCACACCCACACATCGTCCACCCATAGATCAAAACAATGAGGACAACTCAACAGATTAGAACCTGACTTAAGGAATCACATGTGGTGGGCATTACCAAATCTCCAAAGTGGGTTGTGATTCTTAAAGCAATAGCCTAGAACAAGCACCAAGTGGGTCTCTTGTCTCTGTAACACATCTACTCAGCCTGCTTTAGGACCCTTTCAAGAGATAAAAAGGAGTTGCGACCTGCACAAATTTCAGGAACCGTTCAAAAGTGCCTGCATGAATGAAGGTCTCCCAGTGGAAGAACTATATAACTAGAGAAGTGAAATAACATTCAATTGTCCTTTCACTAGGCCAGGACAAAGAGACTGACATTTCACCTGTCTGTCCTCCACAAGCCATCAGCTCATGTGTCTTCCTGAGATTAATAGAAGAGGTATGTGGGCACTGCCTGCTCTTTCCCAACCTCAACACCCTGCTTGTCAATAGAGGGAGCTAACAGGAGTGAAGAAACACAGGAAAGAACAAAGACACTCTCAGAGAGGTTAAGCTATGGCAAATGCCATTTTCAATGCCCTCGCACTACAGGGCAGAGAAGTGGATGATCTTTCTGGGACAGGTATTTGCAGGAAATTGTTTTTCACCAACTGTTCAAAGACCTGACTTCTGCTATGAGATTCATTTCCTGTGAACTCTGTGCTCTGTGTGTTTTACTTCTACGAAGTCTCAGTGTCTTTACACACCTAGGCAGTGTGAGGTCACCACAGGCCTTTCGGGAATGACACTACTGGCCTCAAATTTTGGTCCTTTGATTATGATCAGTAAGAGAAACATATGAAAAATATTTTAATTATTCATAATCTTGGTTAAAATTTCCTGAGTTTGGACATTAAAGTGAAAATAGAATAAAGCTAAATTTTCTTTTATGTAATAAAGATGGGATCAGGAAGAATATAAAGGAATAAATGAGGAGGGTGAGTCTAGGAATGTGTGCTTCTTTCTCCACGTGTGGTAGGCGGTTCCTAACAGTAACAAATGACTGAGACTCTCTGCTTGTTTGGAGAAGATTGCCTTTGATCCTGAAGTACTACAGTGTCACTGAGAAACAGTCCTGAGCCTAAGGAGCCCTATGAAACAACCCTACTCATGATCAAGGGGAAAACAGATGACTCTCCCTTCCTCTAAGGTGCAGAAAGGAGTCATATTGGCTACTTTTCTCACCACTGCGATCAAGTATCTGTAAAAAGGAAATTAAGTAATGACAGCTTATTTTGACTAATGGTTTAAAGGATATGGTCAAGAGATGGGGCAGCTGAATCCACTGGGTCTGTGTGGGAGATCTCACACAGTTTATGGTACCCGAGTAGATGGCAAAACAGAGAAATGGGACTAGGTCTCAGGCCAGACTATAACCCTTAAGATCCTTCTGCCAACAACCTGCTTCTTCTATGTAAGCCCCACCTCTTAAAGGTTCTACAACCTCCTAAAACTGCACTGTCAGTGGAAACAAGTGTTCAGACACGGGGCCTGCAGGTATGTTTCACATTCCAGCCTAACACTGGCTTTTAAGACTGCTTATCAGTGTGGTCATATTATGAATTTCCACATCCAGGCATTTGGAAACGGAAGGTGAGTCATTATTTCTGATTCCTTTATGATTTAGTGTGCTGCTTACTTAAAATCAACAAGCTCCGCATCCTTTCAAAGGACTTGACTTTTGTCATCAAATTTTCTTCAAAACGTCTTGATGAGAGCAATGGGGGGAGATTATTGAAAGGAACAGTGGATGGCAGTGTTGGTTTGCAGCTCTAAAGGCAAGCAATGGTAAGTGCAATTTCTTAAAGCAGCACAGAGTTGATCTTCTGAAAGAGCCACGTGGATGTTGCTCTAAACTCATGAAGAACATGTGTCCGTAGGTTCAAAACATGATGAGAGAACTATGCCAGATGACCTGAGAATCCCAGTTTTAAAACACGGAAGAAAAAAACTATAAAAAACAATGATTCCTTATAACTCAGTTTTATATGTCATCTTCATGGTCCTCATAGTAGCTAAATGGTACTTGATTACCCCACAAGTCTAGCAAGTCAATAGACAGTGATCAAGGAATACAAATGGCTGAAGACGGAGACTGCTTTTTTATTCCCCGGCAGCCCAGATCCACATAATTACACAGAAACTATAATGATTACAACACTGCCCTATTAGCTCAGGCTTCTTATTAACTAACTCTTGTATCTTAAATTAACCCATTTCTATTAATCTGTGTATCTCCACGAGGCTGTGGTCTACTAGTAAGGTTCCACTGAGCCGTTCTCCTTCAGCAGCTATGTGGCATCTCCTTGACTCCACCTACTCTCTGAATATATCTCTTCCAGCCTGGCTATATTCTGCCCTGCCATAGGCCAAAGCAACTTTATTCATTAACCAATAAAAGCAACACATATACAGAAGGACATCCCACATCAAGTGGCATTTAAAGCACATGGTGGCATTGTGTCTTTATAGAGTATGTGGGGAGATTTTATTTTTTCCACAGTTCCTCCTCCCTTCCTCTTGCTTCCCCCCCTTCCCACCCAACCCCATCCACTCCTCAGAAAAAGTAAGACCACCCAAGGGGACTCAACAAGGCCTGACACATTCAGTTGAGGCAAGGCCAACACCCCTCTCCCCACATCAAGACTGAGCAAGGCATCCCACTATAGGAAATGGGCTTCAAAAATAAGAGAGAGAGGGACCTGACAAGAAGGGAATGGATGCAGTCCATCCAGGAAACTGCTTGTCAATTTAATCTAGCAACAAATAAAGAATAACATTCAAATACTTGGCTCCTTGGAGGTTTGAATTATGAGGTTTTGGTTTTTTTCCCATATCTTCCACTTTCTATGTCTTCCATTTTACTATTGTATACTGAATTGAGTGCTGACTCATTCGTGCATGCATGCCTTCACTCATTGAACAAAAATATTTAATCATGTGTGAAATAAAAAAGAACCAGGTACACTAACTTCTCCATGAAAAAGGAAATAGACATGGAAAATATGCAATGTGAAGATAGCTAAGTCGTTTGTTCAGATGTCTCTAGTGAAGTGAAAACACAACACATTTTTCTCAAATCATTACCCTTTGGAGTATGTCATACTTTCCCATCCTGTGAACATATATGAAAAATATTTCCAGAGGAACCATGCCTATTCTTCTAGGGGACCCGGGTTCAATTCCCCAAACCCATATGGATGCTCACAACCATTTCTAACTCCCATGTAGTCCCATGGAATACAATGCTCTCTTCCAAACTCTGTGATATCAGGCACATGCATGGCACACAGATATGCATGTAGACAAACATTCCCAAACATAAATAAAATGAAATTAATTTTAATATAAAAACTACGCTTCTCAGGTATATTTTAAATCTTTCAAGCATTTTCTGTTATTAAAATTTTCTTTATTTTCAATTATTTCATGTTTAAAACATATTCTTCCTACCACATTTAAAAATACTCAATTATTCATTTCAGGATAGGTATGTGGCTGAGAAGACTTGAAGAAGGAATGAGCAGGTGATATTTCTTATTCTTCCTTCTCAACTTTAACCTTTTTTGGGGGGTTGGAGGGTGTTGGAGCTATGCACTGGAAGGCACACTCTGCCCTGATACAGATACTTCACGATGCATTTAAAGTTTAATTCTACAGTCATAACTCAATGCTTCCCTGTGCATTTCTGCCTGAATCAGCACCCCTGTGTGTAAAGACTAGGAGGCTTACCTCAACATTTCCCAGAGTTTTTAGTGCTTTCCTCCATAAAAATAACATTCAAATTCTTGTTCAATCCTTTGTCCCAGCCTCCTGGCCTCTGCAATGCCCACTGACACATGAAGAATTGGAATCCTTTGTTGATGTCCAATACGAATACATTCTGCTAATCTTTTGATGTTCTGCGTCTCATCTCTTTCTTCACAACTATTTGCATCCTACTCTGATAAATGTGGAGCAAATGAACAAGTCAGCATCCTGGCCAGATAACTAATTGAGAAAAGAGAAGCCAACCTGCCTTCCCAGAAACATCCTTGATTTTTCAGACCTCCTCTCCCATGGGATTACTTTAAAGAGACTATGTCCTTAGACAGGATGGAAGGATACATGTTAGAGCAAAGTGTATGAGCTGGTGCTGTGCCAATGAGGACACTGATATGATACAGTAGGATTGAGAGGGAAACATAGACCAGGGACCCTGACAATGTTTCTACCAGCAAAGACTTGGCTGGTAACGGCATCATGACTGAAAGAAAAGAGTGAGGACACAAGAATCAATAAGATGGGAAAGAGACACATCTAGTTTGAGACATAAGGTATTGAATATATAGGCAGAGATAGACTCTATTAAATGCTAACTAGACTTGAAAAATAAATAAGGACCACACAATAGAAGGAAGAGATTCCAAACCTGAATGAGGAATATAGACTTTCACTAAAGGCACAAAACTGTAAAGTGTACAAACTATTCATTCCTCAAATATTTTCTCAAGTTGGCCATGAACAAAATAAAGCATGAAGAGAACAGGGAAATAAGATCCAAATCTAAAATAAGGCCTTGAAAACCTGTAGGGACTGAGAAGTAGAAGGGGTTTTTAAAACATATTTTCTACTTAGCAGCCTAAAATTGACAGGAGTAAAGGTTCAAAAAGACTAAAAGAAATAAAAGAAGAAGCTCTTTACAAATCTTATATAAAGGCTTTTTTAATGCACTCAAAAGAGACAGCAAACATAAGAACAGAGAACCAGAAGACAGTGGAGCATCTCATAGAAATGGATGGAAATGCTTGGGATCATACACAACACCCAAATCACTAACAGCGAAAAAAGTTTAATTACCATGATGTCCTCCAAATTGAATGCAGTTTTTTTTTCATGGAATGGATGAGGAAGTAAACACCAGGCAGTGTATAATTTTTCAATCAAAAATGTCATAAATTTATTTTTGAATTTTAATAGTAATAATTTAATAACAATTTTAACTTATTTAATGTTTCAAGTTAGCACCAAAGCAATGGGACTCATTAAGCCATTTTCATACCTACGTGCCATTATGTTTTGTTCTCACTCACTCCCTTCTCGCATCCACCTGGCTCCCTTCTCATTGCCCTCCTACTTTATTACATGCAATTCATTCATCTACTTCCCACTTTCCATAAGAAAGTTTATTCCTCTCCTCTCAAGATCCCCTTTCTACTTTTATCACCTACACAGATACACAGAGACAGAGAGACACACAGAGAAATATACACATATATAGGCATATGCATGAGTTTGAATCCATGTTCTACCTAGAAAATGAGTGGTATTTGGCTTTTTCAGTCACGCTTATTTTATTTAATGCTTTCCAGTCACACGCATTTTTCTAATAATGTCATGATTTCATTGTTAGCAAATTTACATTTTACTACTAGTTCTTTTAGTTAGCATATAAAATAATTGGTTACATTATGACATTTTCAGGTATGAGCAAAGCTGAATGATATGCAACCTGTAAATTTGCTAGAAAACTAGAGAATTATTGACAGTTCAGAGTTGGTGCACAAAAATGGCCCAAATACACAACTTATAAATGATAGTAATTGCTCAAGAAAATAGATTTGATGCCAATAGTTGGATTTGGTCATTTCACTTTTATCATGTGTTTGCACTCCCTGGATGACAGTTGTTGCAATACAAATCAGATGACATTTTGTAGCATAGCTGTTATACTGAACCAGTCCCCCTAATCCTCAAACTCATAACTACTCAGACTTAGTTGATGGAGGAGGGTCATCTGTCTATGTGTTACTTTCATTGGTTAATA